>WAAD01022862.1:383547-406320 GCA_013389945.1 Fregata magnificens
CCGCGGGTGTCTCGCCTTGGTGTTCGCTCGAAACGGCGAGAGCGTGGTCACGCCGCCGCTGGAAAACATCGCCCTTCTTTCAGCGGTGTTTCTGTCGTCGCCTGGTTCGGGGGAGACATCTTGCGACCTTCATCCTCATCAGTGTAGACTTCAACACTGCTAGGAATTCGGATGTGACTTGCTTGCTTTGGCAAGCTAGCGCTTCACCGAGAACAAGTTGTCTTGCTCTAATCTCTTGTCTCCTGATACTCTTCTCTCTTTGTGTCCGCTTCCTGAAGCGCTTCAGCGGCAGGGCCTGCGTGTTCTGGGTTTTATGAAGTTCCTACCACATTCATTAAAGCGTTTGTTAAGAGTCAAGAACAGGGATCGTGGATGGTCTAAAAAAAAAAAAAAAAATCTCTAAGCGGAGAGCTGACTTTGTGCTGTGGTACTGGGGATAACTAGTGAAGACAGGGAGTTAAGGGAGACTGGTTCTGTTTAGGTATGCTGAATTTTACCTGGCTACTAGAGGAATTTGATAAAGAGCTGGAAGACAGGGTTTGAATTACTTGTCTCACATGTGCTGAGTTTATGAACACTGAATAGATTTTGTTGTTGTGAAAAGTGTCTAGGTGATTTTTAGGTGCTTAAATTGCCTTAAAAAAATGAAGTTACTTCTGTACTTTGTGTTACGTAGATGCTCCTGGACATAACAACATGCAGTTAAATGGTGCGCCTAAACCTAAAGATGAGAAAAGCATGCAAAAAATTTAGGTTTTTAGGCTGTAGTTGAAGAAGACCCAGTTGATCATTGCATTACTTAGTTGTGCCTTGACTAAATTGCTCTTGAACAAAACACAGCTGTTGCATTCCTAAAAGAGATTGCAAATTCATGGTGTGCGCTGAATCTTTGAACTCTTTGCAGCGAAAGCGGTTCCGGGTGAGTGCTTTAAAGAACAGAGTAATGCTAGTCTTGAACAAATAACTTGTCATATTGCAACCCATTTGCCACGTGGCCCAGGCTGATGTTTTCTAAAATTGTTTTAGAGAGGAAGGTATGAAGCTGTAGCGATATGGGATAGGTTCTTCAAACTGTAGTGATTTTTAAAACAGTATTTCTGAGTTACATATCTGCTAACATTCTGTTGTTCTCTAGTGGGCGTATTAACAAGTGGAAGCAGAAAGAGAGTGCTGCTTTTGCAATCCTTTCATCTCACCTGTCACTTCTGGTGTTTACACAGAAAGGAGCCTGCCCTGTCAGAAGCTGCATTTTTCACATACCTGCCCTGCAGCCAGTTCTGATTAGACAGCCTGCTTTGTGGAGCTTCTTAGGTCCTGAGCTGGCAAAAAAAAAAAAAAAAGAAAGCAAAGCAGAATAAAAGTGTAGCAATCCACTTATGTATGCTTCTTTTCACAAAATGTACTTGGAAAACAGAAATACATATGGAAAGTGTTTTTACGAATTCTCGTGGCTGTCTGCAGGCAAAACAGTGAAGCAGCCCTGTGTGTGAAGCTGTGTGCCTGGGCGTAGTGCAGCATACCTGAAGAGTCAAATGTAGGGATCCCAGCAGACTTACAGCTCAGTTTTGGACTCCTATGACAAAGAGAAACCTCATTTTGCAATCGCAAAAAGGCTGCAGTTTCCTATTGGGTAGGCTAAGTTCTTGCATGTGGAGGAAAAGACTGGTAGAGCCCAAGGCCAAGACAGGAATCTGGTATTTTGAAAGTGCAGGGCCTCTTCTCATAATCCATGTAATTAAGGACCAAAACTAAAGTCTCTGATTGTGTGAGAAATTGCCGAGTGTCATGCTTTCTTTCCCACGTTCCCAGGTTTGCTGCTGCAGATCAACTCAAAATGCAGTTTCGAAGATTAAATAAACTTTTCAATTTATCTGAATCCCCCAAATCCTTGATAAAATGGATCAGGGGATATAAGGAAATAGGAGAAAGAAGGATGCTAAAGGTTTTAAGAAAAGGAAGAATAAGGGGAGGGATGATGCTTACAAGATGTTTACACGTTTGTGTAAAAGTTGTTAAAGATGCAGAAGCCACGCCAGATTAGGAAGTGAGCTCGCGAGAGGTCACTGTAGCTTAGATCTGCTGTTGCAGGCTATCATGGTAGCATCCCTAACACACAGATGGCAGCTCGGTGGAAAATACGCACATTCAAATATTACAGTTGTCAATATAACCAGGTTTAACACTATGAAGATGTTATTGGATGTACCTTGCTGACTTGTGGTGTTGATGCTTGCTCTGTGTTTCCTCAGTTTGAGACTTCTTTAACGCCCCAGCATCACAGAATGTATTTTACATGATGATTAGTAATGATGAAGGGTTTCTCTATAGATCAAAGCGTTATTCTGTAAACATTGTGAGTTTGGCACACAGTTCTGCTTCTTATTTCTGCGTTGTCAGATACTTCATTTGCACCCACAGAGATGTGTGGGTCATGCCTTGAAGGGCCCAAGCCGATGAAGGTCCAGCAATGTCCTTGGCTCATGAGACAACATATGGTGATGTTTAGCCTGTCCTTCCAGTTGCTTGAGGCATAAACCTTTGTGTCTTTGCAAGAAGAAACATTCTTCCTCCATCACCAGTCAGGACTGCTGTTGAGAAGAGAATGGGGTAAGGAACAACATTCGTTAGGTCCAATGAGGAGTTTCTGAATGCTGTTGCTTCTCTAAGGCTACACACGTCTCTTACATGGAAGCAGTTGGATATCTCAGGCTAGCCCCCTTGAATGTCTTCACTAATCTAAAATGAATTATTTTAACCATCGTCTGCAAATGCAGCTAGCATAGCCAAACACTAGCTAAGACAGCCAACCGCTTTCACTTCCTGGCAGGTCTTGTGCTTAAATAGCTAATCTGGTGAAGCTTTGCAGATGTTTCTACTTTGAATAACTCATTTAAATCAATGGAACTGCCTGCCTGGTATGGAGCTAAATACATATATAACATTCTGAAGAATTGGGGCAGGCTTAAGTAATCTTGGTTTGCAGAATTTTAATTAACATACACTTTTGGATAAGACCTATGTGTTCCGACAATCTGTGGAAGTGGGTCAATGTGAATGAGAAGTCCATTGGTTACTTCCAAAGCTTCAGAAATTAACCTGAAATTCTACCAACTTGTACCGAAATAGAACATGAGATTAAATCAGACTGCCAAATACAGAAATTCCCCCTTTTCCTTGATAGGAGCTGAAAGTTGTATGACCATCCTGTGACATAGTCTAAGAACAATGTGAAATTCCAGCAGCCTTCCTGTTTGAGGAGACTTTACTACAATAACAGTTGTGAGATTTTGGCTTCCTGTTCTGCCCCCTCCCAAGCGATTCACTGTATTTCATCTCTTGGTTGCCTCAGCATCCTGTTTTGCGTCTTTGTGTTTTACACTGTAGTGCTTACACCCAAGGTCTGGCCCTGGCATCTTTATTTTCAGCGTTTCCCTGCTTTTAGAACAGTTAATTCAGCAATTCTGGTATTTTGATGTTTTTATGTGACGTAAGCATGAAGAGGGGAAAAAAAAAAAATCTTGTCTTGCCTCTGGTTTACCCAATCTCTTCTTAAAACTCCCTTTAGTCCCTTCCTATGTGAAAACTAATACCCTGTCTACCGTGACCTCTGCTTTTAATAAATCCCCTCAAACTTACTTCCTTATTCCTAATTTGTACCATTTAGTGTACGTTACTGTAATGCACTAATACTTCTCATTGCTAGGAACATGTTTACAGTATCAGTGATCCACTCACTTCAGACAAGAAAGTGAATTTCATGTGTGATTGCCTGCAAACAAACTTTCTAGTTTTCATGGGACCAGTTGTGCCTGGTAGCGAAGGCAAGCGTGGGATTAGCAGAAACAGCCTGCTCTTTCAGCAACACCAGTGTTCTCACTGGCTTATGATTAATGATGTTAGAATCGGAAGCCTTGGTAAAGTTAACGTACAAGAGGAATGTGGCACTTCTGCTGTTTACTAGTTAATTTAGCAAACAGTTAACAAGCCGGCTCTGGTAATTTTGGGTGGTGGTCAAAACTAGCTTGTTTTCTGTTGTGGGTGGTTTGTCCGCTGCTGCTTCTGAAGCTGATGGCAGGATGATACCCGGCTTGAGAGAAGCGATGTGCAGCTCATACTGCATGTGTGTCTGGGAAATAACGTTTTTGGCAGTTCTGACTTGCCTCCAACAGTATATAGAGGCTGGACCAACTGTTAATTTTGTGACCAGCAAATTGCTTTTCAGAATCCATTTCTTAATCTAAAACTCGCAGGGAGTTTTCCCTGTTACAAGATACTCTCCATGGTAATTTTGGGAAAGAATGACTTTGCATTTAAAAAGGAAGTGTATGTATGGGGATGCCTGCAAGACAAGAGAGAAAAAACTTGATGCAGTGCTGAAAAAAAGATCAAATCTATAATGATGAGGAAACTTTTAGGTCTGGCTTGCTGGTGTTTAAATCAGTTTCTTTGGTCTGCTTGGAAGACTGAAATTGTCTTTCTCTAGAACTCGCATATCTTGTTCTCATAATCTGTGTGAAATACCCTTTCTGTTGCTGTTTGAATTGGGCATCAAGATAAGAAATGCTCAATTTTGAAACAACAGGTTTAGGGCTTAATTGAAAAGTGGCTTTTGTGGCATTAAGCCTCTCCTGTTCTGCTGTGTGGTTTTTCTTCCTGCTGAGAATGAAATGGAAGTAGCAGGTAACTCTCCATTGCACATTTTCTGTAAAAACTGTTCAATGATGACTGAAGGGCCTAAACAGATGGATTCTGGATTCTAAAGCTGCTGCTTCTGATAGTTTCATCTGGAAAAAACTGCTTCATGTAAAGATGGAAACATAAAAGATTGAAATTCTGTGTGTGGCATTGTTTATATATTTGTTTTGATTCCATCTTGTTCATCTACTGTAAAGACCTGATGTCATTAACAGAAGAAACAACTTCCTATGCATTGTAGGATGTCAGATGTTCTGTCCTTGACAGATACATATTTGTACTTTTGCGGTCACCATCAGCCTGGGAACTCTGGGTGCTGCTGTAGTTAAGTACTAATACTTAGAGCCCCTTGAGTGGAAACATTCTGTAGTTGATTATGAGAATAAAAAGGGGGGAGGGAAATAAAAGTGGCAGGTTGGGGAGAAAATACTGAATACAAGCAGCTTTTGTTTATGAGGAAACTTGTGACCTGCTATTATTCTGGCAGTATGAGAGGATCTCTCACTTACTAGAGAACTGCTAGCATTTGCAGATCTGCACTAAAACCACTGCTGATATAGCTGTAACATGCTGTAAACACACAGAATCCACAGTGACAAACTTTGCTTTATGGGCAAAGCTGTACTGTATGTGGTCTTATGGTGTTACAGAGCCTGGGTAGCAAATAAATGCAAAAATATATCTTCCCTCCGATGTAAGTCAGCTGCAGCTGAGTTACGCTAGAAGCTTTTGCTAGCAGATATAGCATCTCTTTGTTCCCCAACACATGCATGCATATATATATATATATATATATATGTATGCACGCACTCTGCAAGGACAAGAGGATTGTACAGTGGTCCTCTGGCCTGCAACAGCACTGCTGCCTTGTTGCCATGACTTTGGTAATAATACCTAGAAAGAACATCGTGTAACTTCCCCCCCCTCCCCCCCCAAGTTGAAAGGTGACAAGTGATCAACAGCTTGGTCAACACAGTTGGTAATCTCTTGTGCTTCTCTTTATACAGGGATTTCCTGACAGTACTGTGGGAGAATGCGTGTGTTTGGGGCAGTGGCATGTGAATTATTTTCCTTCCAAAAAGTAAATAAAATTCAGAAGGCTTTGCGCAAACACGGGGTGTTTGGTATGTCCTAGTGAGACTTTGTACCACTCTCCACCAGGTTACACAGAGCTTGCTTCTCTCTGCTCAAAGTGCTGAAGAGCAGCTGCTCGGAGTCTGCCATCTGCTGTGCTGCTCTGCTTTCTCAAAGCTGCTGTAAGCTGTGGCACAGAGCACAACAGAAAGTCTGTCATCTGTTTTCAAGCCTTTGAAAAAAGTGTAGTCATAGTTGAGGCTCTGGACGAGCTGTGGTGGCCTGACCTTTGATGCTCTAGATGCTTTCCCCTTGCCCACAAAGCTGTTTACTAGAGCCTTCTGAATATACCCTCTTAAATTGGAGGAGAAGAGGAGGTGGGGGCATCTTTGAACTGGTGACTTGTTTGCAACACTTGCTGCAAGTGTACTGGGGATTTAATGACCCAAATAAAACCAAATAAGAAGGGATCTTACTGGAGTTTCTGCTTCCTGAAGAAACTTGTGTATATTCTCTTCTCTTTCTGAAGGCTGATAATGTAAGGGGTCAGTAACAGTCTTATGATTGATCTGACATATATGAATACACTGTGGCTGTGATGGCATGACAGCTGGTCTTTTAAAGTGAAATAAAATAGAGAACTAAATTGTATTGCAGAAAAGAAACAAGGTGAACAAGAAGAGAAGTAAGTTCTGTTCTGTAACTCATGCCAAATCTAACGTATGCAAAAAGTCATAATTGGTTTCTACTCCGTGTGTAACTTTGTTTTGGCCTGCAGGTATGTATATCAACAGAAGCTTTGCATAGCTCCTTTTAACAATACTGTATGTGTCCAGCAGTCCAGAATCTTTCAAGGAGGAGGATGGCCTATAAATTTAAGTGTGTTCTTTATTGGCATAAGTATTGCTTTACTCCTTAACTTACCGCTTTTATCTACACTCCAGTTTTTAAAATGAGGCTTGTATTTTACCATGAGGTGGCTGGAGGATATGAACTCCATGCTCCAGCCGCTGGCGACCTGACTTTAGCTGGTGGTGCAGCTACAATGCCTTGTCTGCACTGTTACAACATGCATTAATTCTTTTAAAATATTTTTTATTGTGGTCAAAACACACCCTTTTTGTTAGCAAAGAAATAGCCTGTAGCAAAGAAATTCTAAGTCTGTTTACTACTAGCCTGTGTAGGCTGAGGCTAGGTAATTAGTGTTGCATGTGTCATAGAAATGGGGCTGACACGTGTTTCTGCTAAGACTCTCTTAAGAGAAGGTAACATCCTTTCCACATAACACACCCCACCAGCTTCCCTCTTCTTCCCAACATGGTTGTTTTCCCACTTAGGAAACAGCTACAGTATTTCTTCTGATTTGTGAAGATTAAATTATGCCTGGTTCAGCCTGTCAGCAGGGTGTCTTGGGCTTCTTTGAAAGGAAGACTTTAACAATAAGTGACATTCTTCTTCGCTTACAGAAAGGGTTTGAAGTCTGTTATGGTAACTGCAGTGGGCTTCTACTTTTACACTGGTTGCCATAGGTACTGTGTCTGCTTCCAGATACTCTCTAGCCAAGTGAGACCTTGTAGCTCTTAACTGAAGAAGCAGTTCTTGCTCTTCTTTGATCGTATATTTTGTTAACTCTTGAAGCTTCTGATTTAGAGGATGAAATCAGAACCAGTAAACATCGAAACTGAATGGAAGATGCCATTGCCTTGGAGCTCCATTTACCTGAGCTTGAGTAAAAAACAGGCTTACCAATATGGTAGTACTAGTATTAAGAGTTTATAAAGTAATCGACAAATACGTTCGGTTTGGAACCGAGGTTGAACTGAATAGGTAGGGTCATTTTTTAGGCTTTTATTTTATCTTTTGTCAGGGTGTCAGAATCAACTGCTCCATGTTGTTGTTGCTGGCTGCATAACAAATAAAATCCCAATAAGCAACCATTTTCTTTGTATGGATTTGCAAAACTATGGTGGGGGAGGAAATGCATAGGAGGCATATCAGTACTGAGGAATCTCTGAATTTCCTTTTTAGGAACTGGGTGGCAACTGGAAAAAGTGGAAGGATGTGACATAATAACTCGTAAACCTTTTCTTTGTTACAGGCGTCCTGTAAGCAGAGGTTTATACAGGACTTGTGAATTATAGTGCTTAGTATATTGCCTTTTGTTTAAGCTTCTTTTTATGGACCCAGTTCAGCAAGTCAGGGCTCTGGAAAGCAGAAGTCTACAAAGTTTAAAATCAAAGTATTAAGCCCTCTTCTGATATCAAGCTGGAAACCCAGGCTAGATTTTAATTTTTCCTCCAGCATAGCAGAGAAGTTCTGAAGGTGACTGAAGCTGTGGCTCTCACTGTGCATTTAAATGCATAGCTGTTTAACTTAATATTTTTTGTCTCTCTTCTTGGAGCTGAAACCTACTTTGACTAAAGCTTCTGACTTCCAGCCGCATCAGCTACACTTCTGACGTTGTTTGTGTGGCTTGTATTTTAATATTCCTTTCTCTTCCACCTATACAAACAAAAACAGGAAGCAGGCTTTTTGGGGGGGGTTTGCCATATCCGTTTGAGATGTTTCTTGCCTGACCTTTTAAAAGGTTGTCTGTTAGTGTCAGAGTGATTATAAGCAGGCATTGTTACTTTTAAGTTGGATAGGAAAGGAACTGACTCCCCTAAACATACTGGCCTGGGAAAAAAAAAAAGCCAATTTCAGCCTTTCCTTGATGTGCTATAACTGCAGCTGAAAGGACTGCAAACACATTGCCATCTATTTGAAGTACCGAAATGACTCATTAAAGCAGGCCTTCGCTGCTACAGAATGCGTAGCATAAAACACGCTTCTGTTAGCAGCCTGCTGACTAACACAATGCTTTCTGTTTGCTGCCACAGGAGGTACTCGTACATGGCTGTGAGGATATGACAAGGCCTCTCTTTCAGAAACACAATGGCAAATGCATTTCAGCATGTGGTCGCTGGGATCTAAATCCTCGCGGTCTTCCCCTCCCCGCTCTTCTGTATGCACAAAACCAGTCATCTCTGAACCTCTGCAGAGAGCAGTTGCTTCCACCATTTCTTACTCTGTAGCCAACCAGTTTCATTCAGGACTTCCTAAATGTTTCGTGGCAAAACAAAGTCTTGTCCTTGACTTGCTGCAGGTGCCTTAATGTGTTATTTGCTTTGGTTGTATAATTTGATACTCTGTGGGTATCAAACACTCCATGAATGATGGATAAAATGCTTTTTATGGACGTCCACGCTTATTCTTCATTGTGCTCTTAGAAATGTCTGGAATGTGTGTTCTGTGCTGTAATTGTTAGTGCCTGCCATGGGAATATAGTGAATATAAAAGAGTTATTTTCTAGTAGCCCCATTTTAAAGTTCGATGGGGCTTATTTGTTTGCAGATTCACAAGCAGTATAGCAAGTATGTGCTTCCTATAACGCATGTAGCTTGCATAAAGCGTTGAGTAAAAAGGAGAGGGTGTGTAGATCATGTAGTGTTACTGTCTTCTAGATGCTTACCTAAAAGCTTCAGCTGAATCACAAGTCTTGGAGTCGTCTTAGCCTAGTCTCCAGTGTCAGCTCTTTGCACCTTCTTCCTGGGTGATTTCTTTGGGGAACTTCCAGTCAGGAGAAACTGGGTGCTAAAGGACTGTAGGTTAGTACTGAGCATGACTTTTCTTGTGGAGGGAAGGGAACGGCCGTCTTAAGTAACCTTTTTGGAGATTTGCGTGTACCACAATGCAGAGATCCTGATACTGTCTGTGGTGAGACAGTTGTCTGCAAGCAAGAAATGTTGTGTAGTGAGTAGAAACAAAATGTTTGCATTCAGAGGCTAGAATTGAAGGTAGCAGTTCCCATCCGAGAGCTCAAGAGAAGGAGGTACCATCTGCGACTGGAGTGTGAGGCAACAGTTTGAAAACATGATTCATGCGCTTCTTCCTCTTTGCATTCTTGAGAAAGCAGTTGTCTAACTGAAGATCTTACTAAAGATTTGCATGAATAAATATTGAACATATGGTTTCTTCTACTAGTTTACTAATGAAGTTGGAATTACCGATCGTGTGTAATGCTTTCTAATTCTGAGGTCACCAGCCATGAACAGTGAGGTTGTGGCTCGATTTAAACTAATGCAGTCTATTTTGTTTCCCTTCTGTTTCTTACCAGCAGAGGTGTTTCACCACTTCTTGCAGCATCGTTGATCCACGCTGCAGTTGATGAAGTCCTCCAAACAGACTTGACTGAATTTAAGCAGCAAAGTGTGGAAACAGAGGGGGAAGGAGATGAGGAAAGGTTCACCTGTAAGTATACTTTTTTTTCCGTCTGTGGTTTCCCCAGAGGCTGTCTGTTGGAAGACTTCAGTGTTTTGAAATGTTTCCCAGAATATTTGGTTAGGCTGTCTGGCAAGCAGCAGTGAACAGAACTTTATTTGCTCCTGCTGGGTATCTGTGGGATGAAAGGTAGCTACGCTAGTTTTGTGGGCAAGATGCAAACGTGGTGTCTGGAGCCCTGGACCGATCTTGTGGGTTGGCTATCTGGAAAGGGGAGAGAGTTTCTCTTCCCAAAAGGAATTCATGACTCTGTCCACTGTGCTTCCTGAACTGTTAAGAACTTTTCTTTTCCTCATTGGATAATTTCACTTAAATTGAACTGGTTCAGTTCCTATCTTAAGTTGATAACGTCTTATATTTTTTTAAGTGTCCTTTTCTCTTTGGTAGACTGACCTTAGCTAATTACTCCTATGTTTTGACATTGGCATCATCACAGTTGCTATTGTGCAGCCACGCTGATGCCTTAAATTCATCCATATAATCCATCTTGCTTTTGTCTGTTCTTGGGACCAGATCTTGAGCCCTCCACAACCTGAACATCTTGAAACTCCAGATCTTTCTTTTGGCAAATTTCTCAATAGTCTCTGTCTTTATCGATTATTTCTACTCTCCCCACCCTCCCCTATAAAGGTGGGATGCTGAGGGATGAAGAACCTGATGTGTGTGTCTTCTGCCTGATGCCTGCATTTTCTCCTATCTTAGTGAATCGGAGAGATAAGAGATCTTGGTGACTGAGTACTGGGTTTGTGCCTTGTGTAACAGATGGTCCTATTGCATTTACATGCTGAAGTGTTTAACGTTAGACTTCACCAAACCTTCAATCCCAGTGCCAGGAATTTAAATGGAGCAGGATGCAGGCAGAGTCGAAGATAAAAATGGAGGAGAGATGTCTTAGGCAAACTAGCCTATCCTGTACAGGGAAATGCTTGCCCTTCCATTTCCCTGGGACGACTTGAAAGCTGGTTCAGCATGCCCCAGAGGATGCGTCTCCAAGCAGAGCTCTGGTAATGGCCAGGATGCAACACTTTCCAGAAGCCTGTTTCAGTATTCACCTACAAGTCTGAAATGGCAGGAGGGGGAACACATTTGATTAAGTCTTGCTGCACCCTGAATAGTTCATGCCTTGCCTTAACATTTGTAGCCTTCATAGATCTGGAGAGATTTAGCAAGTTTCCAGCACTTTGCACGGGAAGAGTTGGCTTCGTATCAGCTTGGCTGGGATCTAAACAACGTGCCCCGGCTCTCCTCCTCCGGCGCAGGGAGAAATGATTTGGCAGTCAGCATTCATGGCAAGTGTGAGCAGCAGCACGTGGGACATCGGCAAACCTGCCTCCGGGGCGAGCACGAGCCCCAAACGGGCGGGGCCGGGGCGGGGGAGGGAGGACGGGCAGCCCACGCCCTCTGCCACCCCCTCAGCGAAGCTGCGGCCCTGCTGGGCTGGGCCCTGCTGGGGCTGGAGCCTCCCAGCACCTCCGTGTAGAACCAGCTTCCGAGTGTGTTCTGTGTGCCTTCAGAGATTCTCGTGGGTGCCTCTTCCAGTCGCTTTGAGTTCAGTCTCCCCACAGCACCTGATTTCCGCATTCGGTGTTCTGTGGTGTCTGTCCGTCTGTGAGCAACTGCATGGACTTCACTGCAACTAGCCTAACCTGGAGCAGGACACTGCCTGAGATGAGGAGCTGGCAAAAGGAAGAGCTTTGCGTGACTAGATCACTGCAATTGTAAGAAAATAAAGAGGTACAGGCAGCAGTGCTAGAGCATGGCTTTGTGCAGGGGAAACTGAAGGAGGTCAAGGTACTGACCTTCCATAACTAGAAGCTCTATGTTATCGTAGAATTATAGAATCATTTCAGTTGGAAGAGACCTTTAAGATCATCAGGTCCAACCATAAGCCTAACACTGCCAAAACGTTTGTTTATTATATTTGCAGCAATGACCATAAGGCATGTGGTAAGATCTCCCTTTGTCAAAAGTGGTACAAAAGCATCTCCCTTATTGTCTCCCTTATAGAGAGAGAATTGTATCTTGCTGCATTGTGCCTTTGTGCTCCAGTAGTGTATCTTTATTTACTATTGCTCAACCTTTATAGGAAAATAAGGAACAGCATATTGTAACCCACGTATGATAATTAGGTAGGTTTTTCAGCACAAATATTTCACAAAGCAGCTGGAAACTGGTCATCAGAGCATCTTGCAGTCACTCTGCTGGGGACTCTTCGTTGACTCCCATGTAACTATCTTTGAGGTGGACGGTAGCAGTAATATAAGATGTGAACTGATATGTATTTGTGAGCCTAGGATTATAATTTCTAGTTCTGGGTCTTATGAAAATCTTGGGCTCACGGGCCTTTAGTTAGTGAACCTCATCTGAATGGCTAAGAAATTGTAACGTTTAGAAACAGTGAGTAATGAAGAACTTGATAGGACAGGGACATTTTCGTGGTCACGGGCATCTAATGTCTCTGGAATCCTGTGTGGTTACATTATACTGGTGACACTTGTACAATAATTCATGCTGCTGCTTTACTCTAAAGGCCATAAAGATATAGGATTGGAGTCTACTTTTAAGATAGCACAGGCAAAGTCAGAAAATCCTTGGATGATTTCCGCCTTGAACTAGTTCAGGTTCTCTCTCACTACTCCTTGTTGACAAATGCCCCAGAGCCTTCCCTGTTCTGATGGTTGAAACCTTCTTTAATTTCCATCTTATATGTTCCTGTCTATTTTATGTTTGTTCGTTCTTGTGTCACCATTGTCATTTAGATCAAATCGCTATTCACCGTTCCCCTATCGAACGTTATGGGAATCTGGTTACTATTCAGGTACTTGCATTGCCTAATCTCAGCAAGGAATATCTACTTTTAAGGCATTAATTTCTCTGCACGTTTGGACTGTACTTATTCTCCCTATCTTGTAATTGCTATTACATAATTTTAACTGTACAACTAGGGCTCTCTCTTCCTCTCTTCCTGCATTGCAATAACAACTCTGGCAAAAAAGCATTCTTGGAATGAAAGAGAAGTGATTATATAAAAGCAAGGTATGTACGTGTGCCTGTATGAGTGCCACTGTTTGATGTGGTATACTGCAGAAGAATTTCTGGTGTTAAGGTACTAAATTCTATGTCAGATTTCACAAGCTTAATATTTAAACAGCAATGTGTGTCCAAGTCTTCTGGTCAGTATTAGTCAAGACATTTACAAATACGTAAACTAATAGCTGTAGACAAGGCTGTCTAAGATGCTGTCCTATTTAATTATATTTGTATATGGGATGATACAATATTTAAAGGTTTTAATATCTTGCCCATTCTCACCTGCATATTAAGCAAACCAAAAGTAGCTTTGGTTAATATGCAGTGACTGCTAATCAAAGATCTGTGTTTAAATTTAAGCTTTCAATTCTCCAGGCCCAGAGATGCATCTGAAGCTGGCCATCCAGTGTTGCTGAGAAAAAGAAATGCTTGAGAACCAGGAGCTATAAAAAGGAATTCTGAGGAAGCTTTAATGCTAGCAGTGTTAGCAGGAGTCAGGATAAAATAGAAGTAGGAAAGATAGTTCATGCACTGCTGTTCTTTAGGAAACACATTAGTGACCAGCAAATTATTTTTGCTCTGTAGATGATCTCTTCAATGCTTTTTGAAGTTAGTTGATTTGGCATTGAGGCAGGGTTCTTACTCAAATAACAAAACTTTGAATTATTACCTGTTCTGAGAGAGACTGCATTGCAAAGCTAGACACAGTGCCAAACACCAAACCATTCAGTCTGATGAACAATAAGTTTGGATTAATTGATCTTTGGGACCTATCCAGAAAAGGATTTGAGTGTCTGGCCGGAGCTTTTCACACTATGCTCAATGGGTGTTTACATTTCTTCTCTGTAATGACAAAGCAGGAAAGTGGCGGAAGCATTCTTCCATCCCTCTAGCTCCTACAACCACGTGTATTTAAAAAGGTAAAGACAACAGCTTAAATTCTAATCTGTTCAGCTCAACTATGAGTTGAGCTATTGACCTCAGCAAAACATTCTCAGACTTCCTTGTTGTTTCAGTGGAAGTGGTTCAGTAGGACATAACCTGACCCAAAGCCAGGCCAATGCTTTTTCAACCCTTGTGTCCAAGACAACAGCAATCTCTTATTTTGAAGGCTTTTCTGCCTGCTTCATTATTTCCTTTTTTTTTTTTACCCCGCTATATCTTGTGCATTTTACTTACATAATAATAACATTTATGTCTAATATGCCAGACTGATTTTTTTTTTTGGTCTTTGTTATGATTTTTGTAATGTAATCACCTACTTGATAAGCCTCTGTTTTGAAAGGGAACTAGTAAGTAAAGAAGCTGCTCTTATCCTTAATGTTATACTGTTTTCCATTGCAACTTTCTCTCCACATTATTCTCAGGACCCTATTTTAATTCTTGCAGAGCCTGTAAAGGCAGAGGGCTGAATGCATGTATGTAGCTCTAAAGAAAGAAACTTGAAGGAAAGACAGGCTAAAAGATGGGGTAATGTAGAAAAAGGGGGCACGCAACTTATTGTTTTGTCTTTGTGCCATCAGTGCTGGATGGAGAGTCGTTGCAGCGCTGCTTCTTTAACAAGCTTCGGGATGTTTGCTTTGAGTGGCAGAAGCAGTTGCCGCCACTGAGACCACTGAAGCGGTTCCTACTTGTTTCCATCCACGCCATCCGTAACACTCGACGGAAAATGGAGGACCGCCACGTTCTGCTCCCGGAGTTCAATCAGCTGTTTGGTTTATCAGTAAGTCTGACAAAACTGGGGAGGCCAGTTTGTTAGCTTTTCAACATTCCTGTAAAGACAATGACCTAGTGATGGATGATCTGTGAAATGGCAAAAATTTGTTGCCACAGGTTATTTATCATGTCTGTGCTGGAGCAAGGACTTACTGACTCGGATTGCTAGGGACTAACTACTGCCCTGATAAAGAAGGATCTTGTGACCTTAGGTTTCATGTCATAAGTGATATAGGGAGACGGGAAGTTCACCTAGTGTTATGTTGCTGGAGTTATAATGTTCTTGTGACTGAGGTAATTGATATATTAAGAAAAGAAGGGGGGAGAACAGCAGTTGTACGAGTGCCAATTAATGAAGCTGCAGTGGGACTACATAACCAGCTGTCTGCTATTTCAATTCCAGATTATTTTCATGGATATTAAATGACTAATAGCAAACAAAGAAAAGTAATTCCCCCGCAAAGTACCGATTTTATCCATTTTGCACATGGGTAAACTGACTTAAATTGCTCTTACCTATGCAGCATTTTATGGAAGAAAGCCCAGAATAAAGAGTCTTTGCTTGCTGGTCCCAGTCTATGAGCTATTTTGTTTTTGAACGTGAATATGTCTTCCTTTCTCTCCCTCCCCGCAAAAGGATGACATTGATCGCGCTTACTTTGCGGTATTTGATGGCCATGGTGGAGTGGATGCTGCCAATTATTCAGCAACCCATTTACATGTAAATGTTGGGCTACACAAAGAGATTGTTAAGAATCCAGCCGAGGCCTTGAAATGCTCTTTCCAGAAGACAGATGAAATGTTTCTTTTCAAAGCCAAAAGAGAGGTGAGTGGGTAGAGATTAATTCCATTGTATTTAAATAACACTGAGAACTGTTGGACAACATGGTATTATCCAGAAAATTCTGGCAGTACAGTTTCTTTGAATTACTAATTTCTTTATGAAATTATGCTACATGTGAAGGTTTTCTTTGATCAAATTGGGTTTTTTTGGGGTTGTTTTTTTTTTTTTTTTTGAGGAAAACAAAATGAAAGTGCTTGCAAGTTCAAGATGAGTGATGGAAGAAGAAGTGTTAAGTGGTTTAAATGATTCTAACATACCAATTATTTGAGAGAGCACTCTGCTGCCTCTGTGCCTAAATTAGGCAGCCTCTAGATGTTCTGTTGTCCTACCTCTTACCTGGAAAAGAGGTTTCTCTCTTCCTGATAATACAGTCACTGTCTTCCTCTTTCTTGTCCCACCATTAATGTCACAGGTGGTTATAAGATGAAAAATGTATTCTATGATTTAAATCAGACTCTTCAGTTCATTAAGCTTATTGATCAGCTTTGAATCAAGTTGGTATGATGAACATTCTTTCTTCAAATCTACATACTGGGAGGATGGTTTATTACACAGTTTAATGAGAACTCTTTTATTATAGCAGTAACTGAATATGGAAGTATTAATTGTTAATATCTTTATTTCTGTCAATGAAGAACAAAAGAGGGACCAGCATCTTCATGAGGTCTGACTCTCACTAATCTTCACAGGGAATCTAGGACAGTTAGGTTCCTTCCTTTGTTGACATCCTCATTTAAATACCCAAGGATAAGGGCATGTATGCGGAGCAAGGTGTGCGTAGTTGCTAGTGGTAGACTGGAGAATGTGAAAGGGATTGGGGAGACCTGTGTTTGTTTGTGAAATGTTCATACTACTGAAATTCAGATCCTCTTTCTTTTCTGTGTCTCTGTGTTTTGAACAATAGAGGTCTTTAGTGTCCTAGATCAGTTTGGGAATTAAGAACAGAGAAGGAAGAACATAACAGAGGCAGTAGTAGCCATCTGCATGTTAGAATATGTAAACAGTTTATTTCAAGTCCATCTAATATCTTGTACCTTTTTTTCAGCTACCTGAATTATGATTGGCAGGTCTGCTCTGCTGCATTTAAGTGCGATTAAACCTAGGTTTACAATATTGCCATGTAAACTAGTGGGGCTCGTTGAATATTCACCTAACATACCTGTTTTCTTCTGTAGAAGCTGCGGAGTGGTACAACAGGTGTATCTGCATTGATTGTAGGGAACAAGCTACACATAGCATGGCTAGGGGACTCGCAGGTAATGCTTGTGCAGCAAGGAAAAGCTGTGACGTTAATGGAACCTCACAAACCAGAAAGAGAAGTAAGTCTGACTTGGTTTTTTTCCGTCTCGTGCATGTTGTCAGAATCTCTCTTGAAACCTTTTGGAATCAAGCCTTCTCAAGTGTTTGGTGCTTTACGTAATTACATATATTGTATGGTAGGATTCAGAGAATTGACAATTTCTATTTTTCCATCCGCTCCTGTGTCTGGAAAAGGTGATCCCTACAACTATGCTCCCTTGAAAGTACTGATGGTGCTGGTAGTCCTGACTTCAGCTCCTACTCAGACTGTCTTTTCAAAATTTGTAGTAATTTAAAGACTTTCACAGGGGTTTTTTGTGTGTGAATTTAAAACTGCCTGTTACAAATCAACTTATTAATTTGAGATTAATAGCTATTTAAAATATTAGCATAATGCAAGCCTGTCATAATATGCTATACTGTCATTCCAAAGCTAATGATAATCTACTAGCCTCACTGGCTTAGTGTATTGCATTTTCTATATATTTTAAATAGCCAGGTATTTTATTACATGAAATTTGATGGGGATCTTGCGAGTTTAGATAGCATTGCATGACCCCGTGCCTTCATAGGCATAGCATGAATATTTGTAATAACTGAGTAGTTAAAGGAGTATCAATGCTATTGTTACATAGTCTAGTCTTGTATTCTATTCCAAGTACTTATATATTTACCCAATTGCTGTATGGGATGGGAAGAAGTGGCAGGAAAGGGTACTCGTCCATATGGGAAAGAACACGATGATACAAAAACTTAAGAATTATGCTTTTTTGTGGACAAGCCATGGTATGGTTGGGAAGTACGTGGGTTGTTTCCAGTAAACTTAAGTGCATGTTTCCGAGCTAGATTCTGATATGTGTGTGTGCTATATTCATAGTATAAATACAGAAGCTGAAGCAGCTCTTGGTTTTGGGTTTTGTCTTTTTTTCCTCTTTGACTGCATAACAACGAGGTCAGTAAGCCATGGGTAGGCTTTCAGTATAAAAATTGTCGTCTTCCGTTTTTCAGGATGAGAGAGCACGTATTGAGACTCTGGGTGGTTGTGTAACCTATATGGACTGCTGGCGGGTTAATGGTACCTTGGCTGTTTCCAGAGCAATAGGTAAGATAAACATCAGAATTAGTATAGTTCAGATTAAATTTGATTAAAACACACCACCTGAGACTGTGTGTTTACTGTAAATGATGTTTTGCTCATCATCAACCAAGTAATAAGCCACTCTTACTGTCTTTGCCATAAGGCTAGCTTACAGCTATATAACTTGGGTAGCTTGCAGCTATATAATCTTCTTGGTTTTACCATAAGCATAGAATATTGTTTTATTTTTACATACTAGCTGTGACAGTCCTAACTCTTTTACACTTCTCTTTTGCTTCTTGTAAATGTCTTTGATGATACTGTGGCATTCTACAGTAGCTTAACAAACATAGAGTGTTTAATTTGTAAAAGTGGAGGAAGTAATAAATGTTCATCTAGCCTTCTTTATGTGTCTGAATGTCTGCTTTGTGGGTTTTTTCGTCCACTTTAATATTGATATATCTTTCTCCTGACTGCAGTTCTTAAGTCAGATCACTGCATCCTCCTTCAAATCACACATATCCAGCAATTTAGGGCATTTTAATTGTAGTATTCCAGAATCATATTAAACGAGCTTACTTTGCTACTCGTCAATTGGGGCAAAAAGAGAAAAGACCCTGGGCAAGTACAGTAGATAACTGTAATGTGTGAGTGGAAGCAAATTAGTGTAAACTTGTATAACACTATTTGAACCAATAGCAACCCATGTTTAGTAAGTATGTCCATATGAAACTGATGAACTAAACACAATGAGTGGATTCTTATGGCATTGTGCTGTATGTCTGGGTAGCTAAGAAAAATCTTATTTCAATAGCATGCTGAAGGCTGTACAAGAGGCACACCTGCAAAATGAAGGCCTGACTATCTCCTTGCACAAATAGATTTCAGAGAGATAAAACTTCCAAAGAACTTCATCAGTTTCCCTGCAAAATTAGGAAAGCATGAATTAGAGTAACTCCTTAGAAACTCACTGGATTTAGCTAGGTTCCAAGCGTTCTTAAAGAAACAAAGGCCTTCTGTGCTTATTCCATAGCTTTTCACTGCTCTTGTGCTGCATCAGGTCCCTCTGGAATATGATCTGGCTGTCCTTGAGGATGGTAAAAGCAATTGGTGGATGAAGAAGTAACTGTTTACATTTGAAGTAATAAAGCCTTTGTTTTGATTGTTTGTCTTAGGTGACATATGTCAGAAACCCTACATCTCTGGTGATGCAGATGGAGACTCATTTGAGCTGACTGGTTCTGAAGATTACTTGCTCCTAGCCTGCGATGGATTCTTTGATGCTATCAAGCCATATGAGGTTGTAGACTTGGTCCTAGATCACTTAATGCAAACCAAAGGAGTGGGTCTCCAAGCAGCAGAAAGACTGGTGGCTGCTGCAAAGGAAAATGGATCAAGTGATAACATCACTGTTTTAGTGGTGTTCTTGAGGGATCCTCAGGACATCTTGGCAGACTGTCTCAGAGACCCTAAGAGCCTTGGGGCTGGTGATGATTCTCGGAGCTCAGCCTTTAATTTCCTCAGCTGTGAGGCAGCAGCCACACAGTGACAAAATCTGCTTAATCCAGAACGTTCAAATAAGTTCACGTAAGGAACTGCTTTCCACTGAAGAAGCCTCTAATACAATAGGCAAAATGTGTCAGGAAAAAAATGACAAATGGACAAACATTTAACAGAAAGGCAAGACTCCTTTTACTGAGTTCCCATTTGTCTTTTCCTTCCTTCCCCCTCCCCTCAAAAAACACTGAGCAGACATGGAGATTTGTACTGCTATTTTGTCTCTGGGACCAGACTTCTAAAGTGTGTCCCAGGGCTGCTGGTCATACCCCTCTGCCCTGGAAGTGGTAAGAAACCACGGTATGCATAAGCTAATGGGTGAGAATACCCCTTTGTGAATTCTGAGTGAAAATTTAAATTAGCGCTTAAAAAGAATGCTGTATGTTGTATTTAATTGTGATGTTACTTTGGAGATTGGGAGGAGAGAAGCTGTCGCCATCACAGAAAAGCTTGTTACTGTGTGTGGTCTGTAGGAACAGGCTTGGTGTGTGAGAGACTGGGTGACAGCATTATGCTGTGTAAGTTGCTTTTGTTTTGTACCAAAGATGATACTACAAGAAGGATGCAGCCTCTTTATTCAAACAGAGACATTTGATTTTGTGTATATGGAGAGGAGAAGATGAAACTGAATGCTCCAGAAAAAGAGCAAGAAAGCTAACTAGAAATATCCCAGGCAAAATGATACAAAATCAGCTGCTTTCTGGGATGCTCTGGTTTGTAAACTGGAATCCAATATTTAACTGCACTGGATTATTTCTCCCTAACAAACATGCTTTATTGGCTATCTGGCAACCTGAAAAGAAAGGACCTTTATTGTTGTATTTGAGAGAAATCTTTACAGTATCTATGCTCCAGCAGTTAAATATGCTCTGTTTCTGCCACTTTTTTGTGTACTATAACAAATGAGAATTTTATTTTTATTCTAAGTGTTTATTTGTGTATTTACTGAACTTTACAGTTGGAGGAATTTTTAAATTTTTTGCAGTGTTACTTTATTTTGTTGTGGTTTGTATTTAAATTAGAATTTTAAAGTGGCTGTGTCTTTATTATCTGGTTTTAAAAACTGACTACCCTCAAGTGCCTTAAATATTTCACCCAAGGATTGCTGGCTTCCTATCATATTCTGGTGAGCCAGTTTGTAGTGTTTTTAAAATGTGACTTTTTAATTTCTTTAATACTAATGTTTAATGCACTTAAATGTTTCATTTTTGCAAACGATTTTAGCAGGAACTAGGTTTCAAGAAAACACCTCTTTCGTTGTTGCCAAATCTTGTCGCTTGTAGTAAAAGCTTCACAATACTTACTGTGACTTACCCCCTGCCCTATGCAAAAAGCTCCTGTTAGTTAATCATAAAGTAACAATCTGAGTCATCATGACTTCCATTTAAAAACAAATACATTTCCAACTTTCACAAGAAAATTTAACAACACAAACTAGAAACAGTTTAGTAACAGGTTTTGATTAATAGATGGTTAATTTGGCCATACTTTATTAACTTTTTGGGCCTAAATAACTTTCTAAGGAGATGTGAAGCTAAAGTGAGGATGAAAGAATCTTAATGAATGTGTGTGGTGTTGTGCGACTGTGTTATCCATTACACGCTAGAGCCTCTGGTTGTGTTTTGTCTTGCCTTGCTAGGCTGGCTAGCAGGACTCAACAAGATCTGAAGGCTCAATGGTAAATGTGTTAGTAATTTCTGTATCTAAACAAGAAGTGCTTTACATCTGGCAGCAAGATTGTATGCCTAATTTAGAAGCACATGGCATTGCAATATGTCAGTCCTGTTGATTAAAATGTGTTGAACATGAATGTTGCTTAGGGAGAAAATTTAGGTAGAAGAGTTGAGATGGCTAAAAAGAACAGAGCGGCGCTGTTTATGTCCATAGTTAGTGGCTCTGAATCATTAGCTAGTGTGGGGCAATGCAGTTACCCGAGCAACTTGAGTTTTTTGCTGGATTACTCTGGACGATTGTATGGTTTAACACAGAAACTCCTCCATGAGCTACCATCTCATTACATAGCAACTCGGACAGTGACTTCCTTGTTTTGCTATGCAACAAAAGGAGCTTTTCCTCTGAGAAGGTTGTGAGTGCTTTTCCATCCTATATTTTGCTGTCCTAAAAATATGTGAGGAAGGCTTTCTGTGATGGCAGCCTGGTAGGGTAGTTGTTAATTTTTGCAGTGAACCTACCTCAGTTAGGGAAGCCTTTAGACTTGCGTAGTAATCCCTTTGGATTTACCATCTCGTATCTCTTGGATTTCTAACCCAGATATTCAGTGTCATGCTAAATCCTGATGACCCCTCGTGCCTCTTGGTGTCTTGGAAATAGTTCTCATTATTAATATAGTAAGAATGATACAGAATTGTTTGATTTCACTGCTGTCTGAGGTTTATGAGGAGAGGGGGAAGCTATTGTAATCATGAAGAAAGCTGTGAAATGTTGGTAAGTTCATAGTATGGTTTAGTTTCTGAAGTTTGCCAAATTTCCTGAAACATGGAGGGAACTGAGCAAGCCAAATTCTCTGTAATGATCCATTTATTTCAACCTTTTTGGGTCAGATTTGCATTACAGAGGAAACAGAGTCTTAAGTCTTTCAATGGATACTTAACAGCTATGTAAGAATATCTTTTTTGTTTCAAATTTGATATATTTCTTTTTTTTTTATGGGAGCTAAGTGAAATGGGCCTTTAGAAAGCTATCTGTGGTAGTAAAAAAAATTTAATTCTCAAGCTGTGCTCTAGGGAAGAAATTCTGCATTCTGAGAAGCTGTTCCCTTATATAGATGTTTTCATTCTGAATGACCTAGTGCCTCATTTCTTTTGAGATGTTAAGTGGATAGGAATAGTCTTTGGGAACCCATACAGATTTCAGCAGGGATAAAAAATATTTCTCTAATTTTCAGAGACTTCTTACTAGCTTTAAAAAGTCTGGTCAGGTCTATAGGAGTTGTAACTGGGTCAAAAATGGCAGTTTGTATCCTATCAGTGGAATAAATAAGTCTTAATGTGTGATCTACAGTAAAATTCCAAATATTATTTGGGGGGAAAATTGGTTTTGGAGATGTCTTATCTGTTCTTGGCAGCCTGATCAAAACCTATGGAAACTTCTTTTTTTTTTTTTTTTTTTTTTTTTTTTAAATTGGAAAACCAAAATTTTA
>WAAD01022862.1:408371-430521 GCA_013389945.1 Fregata magnificens
CTGTCATAGACACTTCTTAAAATACTCCCTTAAAATGAACTGGTAGGCTCTTGTGATAACCTTATCTCTGAATAGAACAGGAGAGCAAAATCTTACAGAGAATCACTTAAACCTTTATTTTGGTGTGACCCATCGGAGCCGGAACACTCACAAGCCTTCCTCACAAGCTGTTCAGTGTTGCTAGCTTAATGTGTTTTCCAAGCTGTGCATGCTGCTGCTGGTGCACACAAAAATAAACAAAAGACAGCTGTGTTGGCAGCATAGAAAATTTAGCAAGATGCAGCTTTTGTCAAACAGAAGGGGACAAAATCAATAGGAAAAGAAATGTTTTCAAGCTTCTTGGAATGCAAACAATGGAATTTAAAAAAAAAGCAACCTGGAAGAGTTGGCAGTGCACTGTCAGCTTAAAACCACTGTTTTAAGCAAATGAATTTGGCTGCTTTGTAATGTCTGCTTTATTTTGTTAACAAACTCCTCTCAGTCAGGGTTTCATGTCGTCTTGTTGATAGGTGCTTTTTAGTCTGAAGAGAGAAAAATATATTTAACTTTCTAAGGAGCTGAATGTATTTAGGCTTTGTGACTAGTTAGATTATGATTGTTGAATTCTCTCTCAACTATTAAGCCTGATCACTAATTTCCAGGAAATATTAATATAGCAAGTACTGAACTTATTAATGATTAAATGGTTCTGGATTTCCATGCACAAGAACTTCATCAGTCTTTCCTGGTCTAGCGGATCACTTGAAGTTTATTATCATTTGTGTGGCATCTGGAAGGTTTGTCACTTTGGCAAATGGAGCTGGAAGGTGTGACCATCACTCCCTGCAGGAAATATTTATCCTTTTATCTAAGGAATGATGGTTCCTTTTGGATGTCTAAGGATAAGGAGATAATAGCTAGGAATCTAGAGAGACCCTATGGGGACCTTCTCAGGGCAATTAAATACTATGACTTCTTCTTTTTCATCTTCCCCTTTCCAACTTTGCTAAAAGCCATTCTGCTTAATACTAGATGATTAATGCCGCTTTCTTTTTTTTTCTTTTTTTTTTTTTTTCCTCCTTTCAGTGTGTTTAGTAATAGCAAGATGTTTGTTTTGTTGGGGGTTAAAACTTTATACTGGCAAAAAAGGGCCAATATAGTTTTAACTTTAAGTACTTTTAACTTACTTAACTACTTTAACTTCCTCTCCTGAAAGTCAGTCCTGCTCTGTCTCCTCCTTATTCTCTTCCCAATTTTCTTTTTCTTCTATTTTTTATGTCCTTTTACATTGTCTGCTCCCCTCCCCGAAATGCTGCTTCTTGGACTGTAAACTCCATTGGCTATTAAGTCAGTTTAGTTGACACTTTATAATTTTAATTTCATCTGTGTTCATAGTGAATGTGGTCTGATCTTTGGAGGCCTGCAACACCAAGAGTGTAGAAAGTACCATGTCACCTAGGAAGATAAGAGACTACAACAACTGTTGTGTCTGTGGCATTGACCAGTATTAGATGTATAAGAAGAAAATCCTGTTATTTGCATGTTATTCCATAGGAATACGTAAGCTTATTTCAGGTAACAGCAGCTCTCATCCTGAATATAGGACTTCAGAAATATTCTTGTCTCTGTATTACCTTGTTCCTGCAGATTGTTTGTGTTTTCAAGCATTTGCACTGTTTAGAGTGGGGAAAAAAGCTTTCTAACTTTCTTCACCTCTTCAGTTCTCTCTTTCTTGCCCTAGCTGACCGAAAGGACAGGTTGGTAACTGCAGCATACCACGTGGCTAATCAACCTCTCAGTCAGTGTAATTCTTCAGTGTCTGTTCTGTACGGTAACTTCAATCCTGTGCTTATTTAGTGGTAAGTTAGACCTCTGTAACTACTCCTGCTGACTTAAAAATATGTGTTCTTATCAGTATTAAAATAGTACAAGAGCGGAACTGTTGCTTTAGGCACATTTCTTGCCACTGTGTTGGCTAATGAACCTTGAATGAAAGTAAGAGGGCCAGTGACATTGAAATAGGAGCTGTTAGCCAAGTGGTGTAGAATCGTAGTCCTTATTTATTTTGTATGCTAATCTGCACTTGTGACCCTGAGCAGAAAAGCTGCAGTACAGCAGGTTTTATAAGCTGTGGCTTAACCAGTTATCTAGTATCTTAAAACTCTTAAGCTGACTGGTTTTGTGCACAGGTCAGAAACCTGTTGTCATTGATCATTAAATGCTATGCATATTGTACATTCATTTACATGGATTGTTCTAATAGTGCTCGTGTGTATTATGCTACATTACTATATTTTTTTATATATATATGTATGTATGTATTGCATGAGGTTTAATTGTTGGGATTTTTTTGTATTGTCACTTTTGTATTCACACGGTGCCTCCTATCTATTTGCATATTGCAAGAAGTTGTTTCAAAGCAGTGATTGGAAACAGGTGGGGATAGGAACTCTCCACTGTAGGATCTGATGTTTCTGAAGTATTAATAAAGTATAGTGAATTGAAGCATTGTTTGTTTCTTTTCTTAAATGTATTTTTCATTCTAATACTTCAAGTAGCTGGATCCGCAATGGTCATATTGCACATCTTTGAGTGGTTACCCTGTCACCAAATCTTACCTTCTTCCATAGGGCCTTTCTGGGAAAAGAGACCAGTGGAAGCACTAGAAGGAAACAGTCCTTGGGATCGCAGAGCATCCTTACTTGAAAAGATGATGTCACTGAAACCATCTTAGAAATGGGCTGCATACCTCTAATTCATTGCTTTGATCTAAGTTTTCTTCCATTCTTTTTACCAGCTAACAACAGTAATAATGCAGGTTAAGTCTGGCGTACTACCTAATGTCTTACAGTAATGGGATAATGATCTGAAAGACCCTGTTGCAGCAGAGATTGTGACAATTTATTGTTTACTTGCATTCTTGTTAAAGAAGTGGTCTTTAACCGCTGAAGTGGAAGGACGGACAGTGAATTCTTGGAGTACGTTAGGGTTAATTTACTACAGAACATAGAGGAAGTTTCGAGAAGGATGTTAACTTTCAAATTATAAGTATGGCTTGGAAGCTAAGCTAATCTGTGTGATTGTTTCTGAAGTGGTGGTGTTCACATCCTCCAGAAAGGAAGATGTAAGGAGAGCAGGACAGAGATAAGAGACTTGACAAAAAGCAAGCTTTAACCATCTTGGCGATCTGAGAGATGCAGTCTTTTAGGCAGTCCATCTAAACGCTACTGTATTTATCCTAGTCAAGAAGAAAAATAAAAATCTGGTAAGAGCCCAGGGTGCTGCATCAGAGGGAAGAAGGTAAGGTATTTCTTGAAATACAAAAATAAGGATAACCGTAATCAATCATCAGGTAGATTCTGCTCAAGATGCTGTGGGCATCCTTGAACCTACTTCAGATCAAACCTCAAATCTCTTGAAAATATCTTCCACTTCGTGGTTCTGAATGTTTTGTTGGTTTGGGCTTGGGTTTTTTAACAGTAAGAATTCCAGGGGTGAAAATTCACTTGTAATAATCTCTAGAAAAGTAGCAAATTCTCAGAAAAGTGTACGTTGGGGATTTGCTTGACTGGGTTTAGCAGCAGTTTCCTAGCCTGTGATTCACTTGGCTCGCCAGGGAGCATAAGCAACCGCTAGCTGCTGCTGTTCTTTCATGGTTATGTAAAGCAACTGTGGGAATCCATCATCCAGGTAACTCCACAACCCAAAGGCAACTACAGCTACTCTTTGCTGATAACAACACAGAGCTGAACAAAATCACTCCAGTGTCTTGTAGGCATCTTCGGTACTTCCTAACAAAGGGTGCTGTCTTCCTGTAGATCTGAGCCCATTCCAGCTGCGGTTGAGAACAGGACTGGACATCACTGTTGTTTCTCCTTGCTGGTGCCCAACATTGGCTTTACTGTCTCCTTTTGATTAGTAGGAGGTGAAATCCAGACATTGCTGATTCTTGTTGGCTGTGCTATCTTACTCATGAATGTTTTCTTTTTCATCTAGCGGATCTCCAATAGACCATGTGTTCAACATGGGGCTCATAGCCAACCTTCTGCTCTGTGATACCAGTCATCTGCAGTCTCTGTTGCTGGTGGGTTTGAGCAAGAAGCAATCAATAAGCCCATGGAAATGAATGTAAAACTTTGATTTAAAGCTACACGACGCTAAACTTAGATGCCATTGATGGGGTTCATGACGCAGAAGCATTATCCACCTCAATTGTTTGAGCAAGGAATAGCAAATCTTCATGTCCTGTTTAACCACCCTGCAGTTGATGTACGTTTCTTTGAGGACAATGTGCTTTAAAATCTGTAGCCACTCATTTCCTAGACTGTAGAAAGTAATGAAATAACAGTGGTGATTCGGCAGATGTTTCTGTGTCACAACACAAATGAGGGCTACTTAATTCTTGTAGAGCTGCTCAGTTTACCTTGACTAGTGTTTGCCGGTTTCATCCAGGTTCTCTAGGAAACTTTACTGGGCGTTGCTATGCAGAAATTAATTCTTCAGCTCTACCAGATCAGTCTGGAAATGACTGTCCTTTACACCTGGGAAATGGAATGAGCAGAAGTGCTTCTTCAGAGACTAGGAGAACTTTAAGAAATACGGGCTCTCCTCCAGTAATGCAGACTTCACATGTCTCTGCTCTTTGGCAAGGGCCTAACAAAACATTTTCTGCATCTAGATCAAGTTTGCTATGCAAGTAGCACTAATGTAGATCACCGGCTTTCATGTTACTGTCTTTTTTTTTTTTTTTTTAAGAAATCAAGCATAACCTTGAATGTGTCATGCAGAAAGTTGCTTGTAAATTATGTGTAGAGACTGTAATGGGAATTTACCTGTTTCACCAAACTGATAACGCAGTTTTGCATCTGTAGCTGGTGCAGATGTCTTACAGTCAACATCCCTTATATAAAAAAAAAATACCCTTGTTTTTTCAAACTGTTAAGCTGTTCTTCAACTTTTCTGTTTTGGATATCTAACAAAATCTGTTAACCTGTTGCACTACAACTAACTCTTGATATCGTTAGGTGCTTTTTGATACTTGCGTTTTGGTTTTGGGTTTTCTTTTTACTGGAGTTAAAATGTTTTGAAGTTTGGGTTTGCCACATTCTCATGTTGTTGTGTTGAGCTGTTTGGAAAGAATCTTAAGTTCTTATTAGAACGAGAAAATATTTAAATGTTTAAATGGTGCAGCTGTTACCTAGCCTTCAAATAGAAGTAGCTCTTGGAAAGAAATATTTTGAACATGCCTTGACAAACATAAACCTGCTCATTTTATACAAGAGTTCACTGTATGCTTGAGGCATATAGTAAGGCAAAAACAAGTCTTTTGCATAGCTTAAAAGAAAAAATTCTAGCTATGTTGTCGTGGGCCAGACTAGCTACAGTACTTCAGTCTGCAGTTTGGTGATGTTCTACTTTCTCTGAAAAAGATTGCACAAACGACAGAAAAGAGACTTACTTCGCACATCATATTCTAGGCTGTAGAGTAAGCAGCTCCTGGAAAGAGCCTGTGACCTCCGTCTACCCAGCCTGATTTTTCAGCGTAGACCTTTGGCTTCTGAGCCCTTGCACACGACAGGAAACTGCTCCTGTCTCAAGGTAAGGCAGGAGGGTCTCGGTCTGAAGAGGCGGATTGTTCTGCAGGTGTCTGAATAATCCTTCAGGGCTTTGTGTTTCTACCCCTAGAGGGCTCCCTCTTTCCTTTGGCCGAAGCAAACCAAAAAGCAATAGGAAAAGATAGGTGATGTTGCCCATTGCCAGAAACGGTTCAAAAGAGCCCTATGCATGCTGTGTCATTCCCATAATATTTTCATCGTGCAGGTAGGCACTGGAAAGCTGAGTGGGAAAAGTTTCTTTGCATGATAATACCTACCTTCCTTCTTTCCTTCCCTGCATCTTTTAAGAAGTTGCAGTGTTTCTGGCACTAATTCTGTGTTTTGCTTTTTACTGGTTAAAATTCAAGTAGCTGGTTCAGGCTGGAGTACAGCTGTCCAATACCAGATCTCTGATAATGGCCAACAGCAGTAATTTGGGGAGAGTGCAAAAAGCCTTTTAAATGGGAGGCAGGAAAGAAGTCATTCACATAAAGAGTGGGACTAAACAAGTACAGGTTAGAATAATATTCCTTTTTGCATCTCTCAGTCGAGATTAAAAAAATCTGAAGCCTTGTTTCTCTTAATAGAAGACATAAAAGGCATTTCTCCGTGCGTTTATCAGGCTATAAGAGATACCTCTCTTTTTGTCTACGGCCCAGTTCCTTTACGAAACCAAGTTCTGGTGTCAGTGTGGGGAAGGGAAAAACATTTTTAACAATGGACCAGAAGACACTTCAGGCTTTCTGTGTAATTAATTATAGTCATTTAAAATCTTGTGCAAAGTCTATGCGTGAAGAAGTTCTAAGTTATAATTAAGCCAAGCTGCTAACGATGGATCTAATTGTTGGGTTACAGACAGGCGCAGGTAACACGAGTTGGGCCACTGACATCAGATATTTCACCCAATTGCTTTCTGTTGATGCAGCTAATTCCACACAACTGTTCCAGCGGCTGGAATGACTGGCATGGGGTGAAGCGTGGACGCATGTCAAGAGTTTTCCCTGACAGACTTAACTGGCCAAATGTCATTGGTCTTTAAAGGTACCGTGTCCTTAGCGTTGGCTCTCAAAAGGCTCCCTGGAGCACAGCTGCTTGAGCACTGCCCCTGTTGAACCCCTGCTACTGAGGGACTCGAGATGGGAGAATGAGTTAGACGCTGAAACAGCTCTGCCAATTCCCCCCTTCTATCGTATCAGTCACCTGAAGTCTCATACCTTTCTGAAGAAACGAAACGTTGCAGTTGAGGCAGAGGTCACATTCAAGAGCGTAGGCAGGTTTTGTGGTTGCATTGGTGAGTCTGCTTTTAAAAACAAAAAGTAATCCTCTCCCTCTCTCTGTCCCACCCTTCAATGGATTTTCATCTCTTCACAATGTTAGAAATATCAAATCATACATGGACAGACCTTCCTCTTACTACAGATCTAAAGCCGATTGCCTCTACCGGTGATTGATGAGGACACTAAACATCAAACCCTAGACATTCAGTATTAAGGTTACATTTAAAGTCTAAATACAGTGTGTTTGGAAGTTACCGGCTGAACCATCGAAACAATGTTCCTGCTACACAGTGCGCTATATACCAACCAGAAGATTACGAGGAAAGCATTTCAAGTGCTTGGTTTTGGACTGACATTAAAACCTTTGAAAAAAGGTTTATTCTAATTTTTTTTTTTCCCCCCATTATGTTCTTCCTCCCGGAAATGTTTATAAGGCTGGGTTTTGCCTTAATTTTAGCATCTCAATTTGTGTCTTGGTTTTGTCTGCTTTCTAAGGTAAAGAAATTATGTATCTGTATTCCCAATCTTAAGCCCCTTTGTAACTGTTGGCTTTTACTTTTTTTATTTATTTGGTAATGCTAGCAAGAGATGGGAAAGTGGCTGTTTTCTGCAGGGTAAAAGAGGCAGAGAGGGGATCCAAAGCAATTTAGTATTTTTTACTTTGAAGTCGTTTAAGGAAAGGTTAATGAATAAATCCCAATAAAGATACTAATGAAAATTGTTCATTTCTTCCCCCTACTAATAATCCCCTTTTGTAATGGGAAGATACGTTGCAAAGGCCTGCCCCTACCCTCAGAAAATTGTCTTCTAATATTTCCTTGTTAATGAAATTTTAAGTCCATGAGCTATTCCCAAATAGCAATCGGCCAAGCCAGGATGTGCATTAGCAGGCTAATGGCAGGCATCCTGCGTTGCTGAAGGCTGTGTGTCTCATGGCAACCCTCTAGGAGCTGGCTGCATCGCTTGGAGCTCTTCATACTGGCTCTGCTAAAGCACTTCGTGTGCTCCCATTGCCTCCTTTGGGAGACCACTCCATTTGACTAATACCTCTCACTGTCAGGAAGTCTCTCCTGTTCTTCAGTCTTGCTGATCTCAGTTCCAATATATATAACTGTAACTTCTTTGATTGCTCTTTAACGAAAAATTTAAAAAGAAAGGCAAAAAGCCATCACACTTATATAAAAAATGGAAACTAATCTCTTTTTCAGTCTTCACTGTAAAACTTGTAGAACTTGTGTTTTTAGTTAAATGCTGCCTGCATACATTTTGGGCTGATGGCAGCAGGATCTGGAAGTTGGCTAGCATAAATCCACTCATAAATAACTACTGCGACTTGGAATCTGTCAATGACCAATGTGTGTGCCTGTGACATGTACAAAAGCTGGCAGCTAATGAAAGCCGAGCTGAGCTGCTCAGGGCTCAAGGGAAGTTTGTGAAGTTACACAATGCGCTAGTTGAGATGTCATGGGGAAGCCAAGGGCTGGGGTGTGGAGGGGAGACCACCGGCGCTGTGGAGGGAAGACCACCGGGGCTGCACTTCGCAAGAAAAATGGTGTTGGTACAACAGCAGCCTGCAAAACTCCCTGGCTTGGGCAGTGGTAGCTGCTTGCAGCCATCGCCAGCCGCGGAGAGAGGCTGGTGTGCAGGAAGCAGCTGGAGAGAGGTTTTCACAAGGACCTGTTGTTTGGTTGCTCAGATTATATCAGTGTTCTGGCTATTGAGAGGGATTTGGCCTTTGGGTTTTGCTTTCAGCTTTATTTATTTTTGCCTGTTCTCAATTCTCTTTGTGAATACCAATATTCTGAGTCACCCAGAATGATTTCTGCCTTCATTAGAGATTCCTTCCAGCTCCCCTTCAACTGCCTGTAGGCTGTTGCCTGCCCCTGCCTCCCCCTATGCACTTTGCTGCACATATTTAGCTCTCAGTATTCCATCACTCATCAACTCCTGCAGCTCTGGCACTTGAATACCTTCAACCGTATTAAACGATATTGTACCTTCGGTTCTTTGCACAACTTGCTTTCTTCACCTGACCTGTTCTGTACTGTCCCTGCTACTTCTGGAACACGTTTTCAAGCATTTGAGATACGGTATGAGGCCATAGTTTATCCTAGACCTACAGCAGCTGTGCTTAGAGCTGATCGAGTGAAATGGTTAAACCAGGAAAACTGGGCATCCAGACCCTTTAGTCTGCTTCTGTTACATTGCATCCTTCTGTGTCACCCTGGGTAAATCCATTTACCTGTCTGTGTTTTTGTTTCTTTGATATACATTGGTGTTTAAATGGTCTATGGTATCTACACCAAACAAACAGGACTACGTTTCTACAAACCAAAATTAAAAGATGCAATATAAAAAAGAAGTAATTGTACAGTTCTTTAACGGGTATTCCTACATGAATTGCTGAGCTCTGTGGCACTCTAAAGCTTGTGTATAAGAAATTCTACAAATCAATAAAGAAAATAACCTGGAAAGGAGGATGCGTCTCTTATTACAGCACTAAGCGTCGATACCGTAGATGTCTTAATGCTAGTTAGTGACTGTCCCTAGTGGTATTCAAACAATGTACATTCGCTTTAGCTTTTTTCAAAGTCCAGATGAGCTGCTCAGAGCTCTCTTAAGATAGCGAATTATTTAACGCTCATTTGTATGCAGTGTGCTCCTGCTTTGAAAGTACTTCACAGAATTCAAGCCAAATTCAGCCTTGCAGCTCCACTGAAGTCAGTGCTTGTCTGTGCATCTGTTGGTTGCTTTTCGTTTTTGTTTGAAGAGTTAACTTCTCGTTGCGTTGATTTTATGTTTTTAAAGGTAATATCTGCAAAGGGTTTTTAGTCACCCATCTCTCCGCCCCAAAAAGTAGCTGTAAGTACAAATGCAGTTCTGTTGATTCTCATATCTCCCTCTTAACCCCTGTGAAAGGAGGACAGGCTAAGCAGGGTATAATTTTTTTTTGTGTTCTTTTCTTTCTTCTACTTTGCACCTCCTAAGCACAGTTTTGGTGATATCTGGCACTTCTAAAAATCATCCTGCAAAGAATCTCTGCCATCTGATGTATGCAGGTTACCGAGTTCCTCTCTGTGGCCCATTTCTGGTTTAACACAACGTGAACTGATGGAGGCCCAAGTCATGTGCAATTCCGCAGGTTAGTTGTGCTCGGTATAACGATGTCAGGATGCACTTTCTTAGGGCTGAGAGCAATATGGCATGGGAGCCTGACCTGATGTTTTGAATTATATTAGCTGCTGAAAGGTGGAACAGACATTCTTAGTTCAGGCATAAACTCATTTTTTAGTGTTGGACTTCATAACCGCAATGTTCTTGTAATTTTATATCCATCCCAACTATGTTGTTAACACACACACATTGAAAGAAAATAAAAAATCATCTGCTATCATATCATTCACTCCCCCTGGGTAATGGGTAGGGGTGTGATTTTCAGCTTACAGCACAGACCCACAACCATCTTACTGCCTGCACGGAGTAAGTGGGAGTAATGGAAAAGCATCCTTTCTAGATGTGCATGTCACTAGAATGGGCAGAGACGTTTCTTGTCAGCTGTTAGAGATTTGCTGGCAGCACAGGGATGAGCGTTGAGACGTGGGAATAATGGGTTCATTGCCAAGCTCCACAGCGGATGAATCTAGATGCCCTGTTGCCCTATTTTATATAATATGGTTATAGTATATGACTGCTTCCCCTCTCCCTTTCCTGCAGTACCGTCCTCCGGCTCCTGCCTATGTTCCTCTTGACGTTCTCTACAGCGTAGCTCCTTCCTCTCCCTCCCCCCAGCTCCTCCCTCCCCACTGCTTGCCCATCCCTTTTGGCCTGCATCTCTTCCCTCTCTCCTGCTGGGGATGGATGTAATCCCCGGAGGAATGCGGCCCACAGGCCTCTGCAGGACTTGGGCGTGTGACTCTGGAGAGCCTCTGATGGTGAATGCAAAGCAGGAAAAAGCAATCTCACGTCACCTGGCAGCACAGGGAGGGAAGAGCTGGGGGGTTTGTGGGCTGTTCAGTGTGCCTGGCTGTCCAGACAGCTTATCAGACGAAAAATAGAGGCTAGACTTTTCGGCTGCATGTGCTATTTCCCTATTCATTGTGTCTGGGTGATGTATTCTCTGCCTGTGGTTTTAATAAATATCTTTCATAGCTACTTTCTGCTTCAGTCCCCATTGGGACAGCTCTTTCCAACTCAGCTGCATCAGTGTACTGGAGATGTTAAGTCCAAGTGTGTGGAACAGAGGAAAAAGGAGAGGGAACTTCATGTAGAGCATCTAATAAAGCTTTAACTTTAACCACATCTCTGTGAAGCTGCTGTATACTACACAAGCCTCACCTGCAGTTTAAGTTGCACAAAGCGCTCTCACTTAATCATATTAACTCTTCTTCCCTTTTCTTTTTGTATTTATATGTCCACAGAGCATTCAAAAGTGTTTGCAAGGAGAATCCCAAGCTACTGCTAGGACCCAAACTTGCATTGGTTTTTAATAAGGCTTTGCATGTAGGATGTTGCTGTGTTTTAGAGACTATCCTGGAAATTTTAACTGGGGGGTGGGGGTGGGGGGTGTGGAATCACAATTCTGTGTTTGGAAACTGAGTTTTGTCCTATGTAGTAAGCACCTGTCTTAACCCTGCGAGAGCAGAACTAACCCCCTTTTCTAGCAGAAACTAGAGTTGTTAATTAATGTCTTGCTGAAAACTAAGCCTTTGCCATCTGTTCTGCCCCCTCACTACGAATGCCACTCTCATTATGTTGATTATGTAATTAAAAATGAAAATATATTTTGGTAGAGTGCTGCATAGGCATCTGTGCTGATTCTTCTCCTGTTCCTATTTACCATCCCCTGCCCCCCATCCCATAAGAAAAGGAAAAGACGACAATTGTTTGACGGCTCGGTAGCTTTATGCTGGAGCTGTGGTGCTGGCTGCCAAGCTGGTGCATGTCGTGGGAGCAGCCACTTCAACCCTGCGGCGTTTGAGCCGCGAGTCCTTTGGAAACCCTGGTTATTAGGTTCATGAGAAATCTGTGGCAGGAAGCTGCCCCTTCAACTGAAGCTGCTTTAAGTTCTTGTGAGGGGTTAACTTGAATCCAGAAGAAGAAAAGTGAAAAGAAAGAGGCCTGGTTACTCCGTAAGTGCTGGCGTGACCTCTGAGATCAGCCGGGCTGCTCCTGTTACAAATATGGCCTCTGTCTATCGAAGGGTGGAGGAAGAGAGAAAGAGGAGGGGTAGCTTTCCTGTAAGTGGGTTAGAGCAATTACTGAGGTCTCTTACAGCAAATGAAGTTGTCAGTGTGAGTCACATTCCCTTTTTTTCTCACTGCCAAGTTTTAGGCAGTAACCAGACAGAGGGAGAGGAAAAAAAAAAAAAGGGAAAAGCAACAATGGAGAAAAGTTGAACTGAAACAACCCTTCATTCGGGGTATTGTTTGACATTTTAGTTCTGATTGTACGTAGAGATAAAGGGTCTATAAATATCCTGTCTGCTGAAATTCCTTATCACACCATCGCCTGTCAGCTGAACAAATAGGTTAGGTTCTCCAAATAACACATAATTACATATGTAAATAGAAAATCACTGATTATATCCCTGCACCACATGGAATGAAGGCTTGGTCACTGGAAAGGACATTAACCTTTTCTGTTTTACTGAGAGGTGCCCCAGCCTCAGGAAAGCAAGTGGCACATACAGCTGATACTGCTGAATCGGTACGAGCTCCAAGACCGGGCTGAAATAAGCAAGGAGATATTTATCGGACTGACTAGACTAGATAAAAACATCTTCTGACACTTTTTGAAAGCATCTTAGCATTTAGTTCTGTTTAACAAACGGCTGGAAGCTTTTCTGCTCTGCTTTAGAGCTTTTAATGAAGCATTGTGATTCCCATTGTGGTCAATTGTTTGACACTTTTATTATTACCGGTATGCATAGCGTTTTTTAATGTTTGACAGCTGGAGAAAGAACTATTTTGTGCATTCAAACTTTTAGCACAAAGCTGCTGTTTTCTGTTCTGCCTTTGTCTTTTATTCTTGCTGATGCAAATCAACGAAAGACAGAACTGATTAAATTACGTTTGTTTACTTTTTCCTTGATGATAATAAGACACAGGCTGCCTTTTATAAAAGACAGAAATAGAGGATGTGAATGTTTCTACAGTATTTCTAGAAAGGGTTGTTTTTTTTTTTCCTTACAATATAAAAGCATTTATTTGTTTCTTATGTCCTGATTCATCAGATAATGTGCGCTTCCTAATGTACGTGGAATAACAATAGAGCGATGAACGAGAGTTAGCAATGGATTCCATTTGGAAAGCTTCTATCTTGTTATTTTTATTAATTCAACAGTATAAATGATCAGACCACATCACAAAACAAACACAGCAAGATACTTCTGCCCTTCACAGCAGGGCTGCCTCTGATCCTTACTATAGCTGTACAAAAAATTCCCCTCCATTGCCGGCTTTAGGTTTATCCATACGCAGTTGTTCTTGGGTCCTGGCTTCGGTACATTGGTACGATAACTGGAAAGAAACAAGCACTGAGAGGCAGGGCTGCAGAAATAGGATACCCATGATTGTTTTGGTGAGTAATGCGCATGTCTTGTGGATTGTGTAATACTTTTTTTTTTTTTTTCCTCTTTTGAATGCTTGTCCTGAGAAAGGAGGCCTGCGTCTGTCTGTCTTGCTTGTGTAGTCTGTTTGCAAGGAAAAAGATCCTGGATCAGGAGCGCATTTCTAGAGGTCAACAGCTGCTCGGGAGATGGTGGGACACGGTCACCAGGAGCATGGGGAATTACAGCAGAAAGATTTTGGGAGGGATAAATGACAGAAAGAGGCGAGGAAGAGGACGAGCAGAAAGGAGGTGGTAAGGAAGTCACTATAAAACTGCCTTCATGATTATTTTTTCCTGTGTTTTTCCAGAACAAAGTGCAGCGAAGGATGGCAAAGGCAAAAGAAGTGTCTGAAGGCGTCTCAGCACTGTAGTCAAACCTCCCTGTTTCACAGATGAAACTAGACTTAGGGAGTGATATCACATGGCAGCTGAGCCAAATCTAATGGACTGCTGGTATCAAAAAGGATACCTCTGCTCCCAACCCTGCTGCTTTCTTTGTACAGGGCTGCTGCTTGTCAGGCCCTTTGATGAGCTCGTGCAGCTCAATAAACTGTAAGAAAGTGAATTCAGAAAAAAATGTACCAGCCCGGGAAAGGAGGAGAGTTGGACACTGTGAGAATGGAGACTGGAACTCCAATGAGTGGGAGAAGTACAGATGTCAGATTTTTGCTGCAGATTTGGGGTGTGCTGGGGGATGCCTCGCTGCCATTCTATGCCTAGCCTCCCACTTCACCTCCTGGGCGATGCTTCCCTCAAAAGGGCACGAGATGAACGCAGCCTGATCAGGGAGGCTGACTGGACAGGTGAAGGGAGGCGATCCACACAGCAGAGAAGGGAATGAACGGGACTGCAGGAGCCCAGGAGGATGTTGTCACGGGTAAGAGGAGTGGAAGAGGAACCGAGGAGGAAGGAGGATATGTTCAAGAGCGACCACAGAAGGTTGCTGCAACAAGCACCAGAAAAATGCTTGAATACAGGGCAATGGTCCCATCTTCCTAATCTAGTTCTTAAAGGGTTTATTCTTGCGTATCCACGTAGCTGTCCCTGAAAGAGCAGTCCTGTTTATGTCCCTTATTTAGGTATACATTTCTCCTAATTGGGATTTGATAAGAGGACAGCTGCTGCATTTTTGTTATCTGTGACAAGCAGCAGTAAAAGCTGTTCAGAGTTCATGGTGGAAATGTATCCGTATATTGGCATTTATCCAGCTGCACTTCACAAAAGTAAATGGGACACGAGAGTGGTACGCTGCCCCCTTTTAATCCATTTTCTATAGACAGGGGTACTTTGCGTCTCTGCGGGAAAGGCCGGCACAGCTACTGTGCTAATAAACACCCATTTCTCGCTGCAGCATATGCGCTTCCCAGACTCATAAATCCAGGCAACTTGTAGTTGAATAGCAATTAAATATCCACACACATTTCCATACCACGGTCTGGTGCGCAAGGCATAGGCCTAAGTGGCTGGACATCTGCTGTCTGCTCTCCCACACTTACCGTTTGGCAGAGCGTAATCACTTAATCTTACCCTATTGCCATTAATGGTACCTGTAAAATTGGACACAGAGCATCATCCTACAGATATTTTGCCATATCCTTCAAAAAGAGTGGTGTTCTCTCTCTTGCTTTTTTTTTTTTTTTTTTTTAAAAGCAGCCTTTATTGTAATAAAAATACTTTACATTGCTGTTGGTCTTTCCCTCAGGATTTCCAGGCCAGGGATTCAGTTTGGCTCTGTCAACATCAGTGGGAAATGAGACATCGTATTGAAGTTAGTTGAGATGCAGGACGCTGATAGGTCCTCACAACGATGTTGTGTCATTTGTACAAAACCCAGAGAGTCAGTAATGCAGTTAAGATAAATGTAGCGCTTGATTACAATGGATGTATTGCAGTTACAAAAGGCATCTCTTATCATTAGGCTCTGCATATCTGGAGTAATAACCACCATATGTCAGGTAAGACAACGATACTGTGAGCCAGATAATTTTCCCATTGTTAAAACTTTCAAAATCCAAAAAGCTACAAGTGTCTTAATTATTAATTCAATTTAGCTAGATCTAGTGCCGGTGGCCAGAGGGAACATCTTTCTGAAGTTCAATCTCTCCCCTGGTCTAACTGATAACAATCTATGTGGCAGAGTTTAAAAAGTTATAGCCATTTGAAGAAGTAAGAGTTGTATACAGTCGTTACCCATCTTGAATTTCCGTGCAGCAGGGTTACCATGCAAAACTGCAGTTGAGATCTTCCCATTTGTCCCAGAAAGCTTGAACAAACAGATAAGCCTTATAGTTTGCTCTGAACTTAACAAGCCTCCTCCAGTGGTGAAGCTCGATGAGACACAAGGCCCGTCTTTGCGTTGTTTTGTACAGCTACCTATCAAAGAGCTTACTCCCTACAGAATTGGCAGAAACCTTGGGTTTCCTCCCCGACCCCCACCCTGCGTGCCTGTCAGCTGCAGACCAGCTCCTAGCCATGAGCACAAGAACATCCTGAATCGTCTCAATAATTTGCATTTCCTTGCCAAAGATCTTATCTGCTGGGGGTGCAAATTGCACCATCAAGGTTGCTGGTGTTGAAAAATCTGCACCCTTCTGCTCCCCAGCTCTACTGTTTTCAGGCTAGGTTAATTTATCCAGAAGAATTAATTGAGACAACAAAGCTGTCAAGTGAGAAAGGCCACACAGCGAGACAGCACTGCTCTGAACATCTGCACAATTTGTATATTTGATTAGGTACCTCAGCACTTGCAGATTATTGTTGTTAGAAGCAAATCGTACTTTTGCCATTTTCATACAAGGCTCTGTGCTGTAACTCTGCAGATGTTCGTTCTCTGCATACCCACATTGTTTACAAAAATGACAAATGCTGATAGTAAAAATTGCATTTGCTCATTCAAACATCTTGATATTTACATGTAAGAAAAATCATATGCCAGGGGTCCAATCACCTACTGAGACATGCAACATGGACTTCAGCAGGAGGTGGATGGGGCCCTCAAAATCTGCTCCTCTCACACAAATAGTCCCCTGATATATGTAACGAAAACCTTCTTCTGTTCATAATGACAGATGCCACAGGGGGTTGTATATTTGGATATTATTTTTTCTCTAGGAGTGTTTATTAACAAATGCTTGAGAGTTTTATGATGTGGTGAAAACTGTCTCTCTCATGATAAACAGGAAGTGCTCAGAGGTATTGCATTACCCCTGTAACGCAACACAGATTCCAACAGCTTGGCTCTATTTTTTCAAAATACTGTGACACCACTTCCTTCAGGAAACCTCTCTCGTCTGTACAGCTCTTATCTACTACAGATATGCAAAATTGCAAAAGAAATGGTTGTTTTAAAAACGAACGATGATTCATCAATTTCGGACTGTAGAAACAGATGCCTGTAATTTATATGATATCTGTTAAAAAAATGCAGTACAGCCTCTTTGGGCTCTCAGGTCAGCGGATTGAACAACGTGCAAGGAGGAGAGACTGATAACCTTCCTCCCCTCCCACCGCGCAGGTGCAGCTTGGAGAGGAAAGGGGCAGATTTCCCTGCAGGTGCTTGAAGTGTCTCAGCCATAAATCTGGTGGCGCCTCTTCTGCGGTTCTGTCGTTCAGTGTCAGCAAGGCCGGGATCTGGCCAGTAAAGGAGAAAAGGCGGTCCTGCTTCCGGGCAGGCCTTGTTATCTGCCAAGACTAGCAACAGGCAAGCCAAGTGTGACGGTTCGTATGTGGAACCTTACATTCAGAATAACTGTGCTACGGCCTCCAACTTGCTCGTAAGGGCTGCCACGCGCTTGTCACGTGATGGTGTATCGATGTTGGCTGAATTTTGAACCCTGGTGACTTTTACGTGAAAATCTCAGAATCCCATTCGTGTACTGCTCCCTATCACTTGTTTCTGTTCAGCCGCTGCCCATCATTTAGACTAAATATATTAACAGGAGACAACTAGGAAGTATACCTGTGCCATCCCAGAATCATCAGCTACGTGTTTATTTGTGATGAACGCCACCCCAGCGCACAACGACGTCATGTGAAAGCAAGTCCTGGTAAGCTCTTTTTAGAAGGCCTGGCACCATTCCCCAAACTGGTTCCCCGTGAAGGGACTTGTGCGTCTGCCGGGTGCTTCACTTGCACAAAGCCAGATGCAGTGGGGTCTGGATGTCACCCCTCCAGCTATAACCCTTCTGTTCCCACAGCTCATTCCCACTGCCTGTTCATCCTCCTTTTATTTTACATTCTTCCCCCTCTATATTTTTTATTCTTTCCTTCATCACCCTTTCTCCTCTGCCCTCACATCAGCCAACCTCTTCATCACAAATGCTCCCTAAATTTTTAGCTACGAGAAGCAGTAAAGACGGCGTTACTGCAGTATCTGGACAGCATAAACCCCCAATAATCCTGTTTCTACATTCTTTGCCTTCTGCCTCTGTTGGAGACACCACTTGTCCTGTCTGCAGCTGAGCTGAGAACAAGCGGGGGAAACAGGCTGCGTATTTCAGTGTTTGTACATCATTAGACTTGTGAGGTTTTGTAATAATCTTATCCCCTTTTTTTGTATTTTCTTGTATTTTCCTAGCAGTCAATGGTATCAGAAATACAGTGATCAAGAGACTGATGTTATACGCTAGATAAATCTTTTTGTAAAATCTTAATAGCCTTCCAGTGCATAAAGCTTCGGCACAAGAAAACAATGGTCATATACCGGGACTTCGGTGGCATCCTCACAAGTCACTGTAACATTCTGTATAAATACTGACTACACGTATGGCGTTTCTTTTCTCAGTCCTGTAAAATAGCTTTTTATCTGGTGGTTCAATTCTCTTATCACCCACAGCTTGTTTACCGAATTTTAAGACTTGGGCAAGACGAAGCAAGTTCGTGAGAAGTAGCTGGTTTTCGAAAGACACGAGCTCCAGATAACTGAGGACGAGTAAAGCACACAACAATATTGAAATCGCTCAGAGTTTTATTGCAGCTGACTGAGACAGAGTGTGCTTTGAGGCTGGGAAATTTCCATTACTGAAGTGCAGGACAGTGCCTGGATACTGCTGCTACTGCAGCTGAAAAATAAAAGCAACTTAATTTTATATAGACAGCAACAAAATGTCAGTATATTAATTAAAATTGTTAGAATTATATCATAAGCTTTTAAGGTTGCCGTAAACCGGAGCCCTTTTAAAATATTTAGAGTATAATTGTAAACTAGTTGTACAAAACTAAGGAACATAAAAATGACTTGAAATTGCAACTGTGCTTTCAAACTATATTTGCAAACAGCAAATCTACCAAGAACGTGATAGGTAATACAAGACATCTCCTACAGATTCTGGCAGTGACAGAATGATACCCAGTGCAAGATCAAGGCTGTTACTGACAGTATAGTTCTGCAATTGATCATCTTTTGTGCTCCCCTTGGCACGCACAAAACAAACGTAGCAATCTGCTTACTAGTTTTAACTCCATGGTGTCTAAGCCACCATAAGCTTCCTGCAAAGTCAGTCAGACTGCTGAGTGGGGAAAAAAGGANCAGTTGCCCGGCAATTTGGGCGAAAGACTGCTTTTAACTTCCCAAGGGCGTAAGGTTACACAGAGATCCTCGTTTTCACTGAGGTCACTTTACACTGTCAAAGCAGTGGCCGACATTTAAATGAAAATCAGTCTCGAGGCATTTCAGCTGTATGTCACCGGTTAAATCAAGCCCAGGTAGGTACTGACTAGAAGTTATTAGCATCTGATGCTCTTTATGAACCTTAGGATAGCTCCCTGTGGATCAGAGCTCATATCTAAGCAATTTAAGTTTGTGTCACATTCATCACCATGGTTCCTGAGTGCCTTAGAAGTTAAAATATATCTTTATAAAACATCTTACATGTCTTATTTCACTCTCTCGTCACCCCCGCACAGAGGCTTGAGGTCTTTTTAAATAATGCTGGGAAAATTGTTTTATATACTTAATGCCTGCATTTTGTTGGGATGATGGGGAGGTTCAGGGTCACGCTGAGGTACTCTGAAAGCAAACGCCATACTCCTCCTACAGCAGCTACCAAGAAACCTACGTCTTCAAGGTCCGCAGGCAAATAATACAACTAATACAATAATGATGCTTTTGGGAGATGTAGCTGTAGTTTTAAATTAGCACAAAAATTTGAAATCCCTCCCACCCCCAGTAAGAGCGGCACGGCAGGGCAGCTACACAGCGGTTGTCCTTTGCCTCAACCTGATAATGCTGTTTCCAGGACTCGCAGGGCCTTTCGTAGTATGGCATTTACTTTTCAAGAGACCTATTTACAGAACACGAAGTTAACAGTTAAAGTAGATATGTATAACAGTACAGAGAATTTCTAGACCCTGATTGTAGGATGAGCTCATCCATGTGACTCCCGAACTTGATATGACGATGGAGATAGTCCAAACCATGGCATATTTAAACTGACCGACTGTATGGATTAGCCGTTTCCTAATATAGCTTTCAAAGTGAAGATACTGCGGTTCTGTTTGGACAAACTCTCCTTAGCAGTGCTTTTCTTCCTTTCTGAAATAAAAGGTTTTGGGTTTTTTTTTTCTTTTCCTCTTGCTTTTCATTATCTGCTATCAGTTTTTAGGAAGTATCACCTCTTCTCCCCCAACACAACCCTTTATTTTGATCATGCAACTAACAATTTTCTTAAAAGACATTTACGTTCTTTCCAGAATTGAGGCTTCAGTGTCACCTTGTTAAGGTAACAGACCCAACAATAAGTGCAAGCAATGGCAGTGTATTTAAATAGGTTGAAAAGCAATTGGCAACACCTCCGTCTGGTCGGCCTGTCTCAGTAACCGTAGTGCTTCATTGAAATACACGCACCAAGGTCTGTCACGGGAGAAATTGTTGGGAAAGCATGCCATAGCCTTTTGACCGCTTATTTGGGTTTAATTGGATTAGACATATATTTGGACCCAGCACTCAAAGGAGCTGACGGTCTTTCCACAATTTCCTGGTCTGCCCAGTTGGTTTCCTTTTTGATCAGACGCATCCTGGTGAAGGTAGAAAATAATCTAGACACACGCCAGTTTTTAATTAAATTTGCTATGACAGGTTGTGTTTAAGCTAGATTCTCTATAATCATTTGTTTTGCATTTGCTGATGACAGATTTATTTATGTATGTAATCAGAACTGTAAGCATAATTTCATTTTTAGAATTAAGAGAAGGTTTAAAAAAATATTTTACTTGGTTTCGGAAAATTTAAACATTTATTCACATTTACTGCTGTCTAAAATTTCTGAGAAACATAATGCTGTGTTTCTAAAGTGCAGAACACATCACGGAAAGGAAAGCATTATATACAAGTGAAAATAAATACATCAGCAGCATTGTCCCACGCAAACACATAAAAACCCAAGCTGTATAGCGGAATGTCTGTTAAATACAGAGGGGAGTTTATTAGTTTATGTTGGTCACCCATGACAGCTTTCACTCCATCAAACTAGGCTGGGGCTGCATCTGAAGCCCAGACCCTGCTGGGCAGGTCCGCGCCAAAGGAGAGTCCTGGGGCTGCAGTTTGGCTAACTGGCTGTGCAACTGAAACCAGAAACTCTTCCCTCTTGACTTCTGGTCAAACAGCAAGCCCAATGCTTTGGGGGATGTTAGTAGTTGTAATCAGGCGGTTGTACAGCGTTTGGAAGGAGCTATGGAAAACTGCAATTGTTCGGTCGATGGCAAAGGAAGCCGGTTTGCAGCAAGTAGAGACAGAAGGTGGTGGGATGCCAGAAACGACCCTCTGGCAGTTGGGAGAAGGAAGACAGAGAGTACATTGGCAGGCACGCCTTCAAGGCAAAGGCAGACATGAAGCTGCAGGATTGTCGGCAAAGATGTCAACAGTAAAAACGCCAACAGAAAGAGCGAGCAGAGCTGAGAGAGAAATGTTGAAAGAAAGGAGAGGGCAAAGTACAACCGGTGAGAACCCGAGAGCAACTGGATTGTCATGCAACAGCTCCTGGCTGAGCACTGTTAAACAGGAATGCAAAATTAGTAACTACTTATAAGAAAAAAGCTTGGTAGTCAAGGGCTAATTGGATGATTCCACATTGGGGTCTTCCGACAGACTGGGATGGGTGTAATTGTGGAGACGCAGGCACGCCAAGATGTATAAAGGTATGTATTTGAACGAATTTTCAAAGGAACAGAAGATAGGGCACATCGCAAGCAGCTGTGGCAACAGTAGTTGAAGCAAGCAGCAGTAGGGTTTCAGATCAGGGGTTAATACTTTCTGTCAAGCTCGTCAGAGAATTGCAGAGAAAAATTCCGAAGTGGCGTTCAGATCCTCGGGCATAACTTTTGCAAACTTCCAGATGAAGCAAAAGCTATTTTAGGAAAACCGAGCCTTGCAGGAAGAGAAAAAGACGACAGACGCTGTTGCAAGCGGCGACCGCGGCACGATGCAAACCCTCACCGACTACCTTTTCACCTCCCGTTCAAAGCCTCGAGTTTATTTACATTTATACGGGTAACAACTAACAGGAGATGTAACTCCGTATAAAAACAATACGCTAACTGGAGGTTGCAAAACTACGCACCGACGTTAGGAAACGTCAGAAACGAACTTGCCCCGACTACCGCAACTGGGCTGTCACGTACCGCGACCCTGCGCCGCGCGACACCGGGGAGCGCGGCCAGGCCCGGCCAGGCCTTGCTGGCCCAGAGCAGCGGCCC
>WAAD01022862.1:431416-444835 GCA_013389945.1 Fregata magnificens
GGCGTCCCTCCTCGCTCTGCCCGGCGCCGCTCTTCCCCCCGCGCCCCCCAGGCTGCCCCCCGGCAGCGCCCTTCCCCTCCCTCGCTGCCGCCTCCCCCCGCGGTTCCTCCGTCGGTGGGCGCAGCTGAACGCCGTGTTTCCTTTCAGCCGTGCCTTTATTTTCCTGAGCGCTTTCTGCCCCTGCCTCCGGAGCTGGTCGCCCTCCTTACCTTGCCCGGCTCTGTGGCGCGGCTGCGGCCCTTCAGGAAGGGGAAAAGGTCGCGGAGCCCCGCTGGCAGCGCCGCCTTTCCCTTTGTGCCCCTGCCCGCGCGTCCCCCGGGGCACCGTCGGTAAAAAAAGTGAACCCGTGCGTACGAATTGCTGCCCCTACCTGGCTTGTCTTTGGACGTGCTGCCTGTGCTGCGTAGCCTGCCCGGTTGGTGTCTAAATTAACGCGTATACAGGTGAAAGTTCCCCTCGGCCCTTCTCGCTCTTGCTTATTTTGTACCGTGAAGACTCGTACCAAGTCTCGCTCAAAAGCGATCGCGTGTGTTTGCTTTGGTTAATATCAGGCTTAAAGAGCGAGGTGAATGAGCTGCAAAATACTGAAAATGTAAGCTAACCGGATTGAGAGCGTGAGGCGGGTTTTTTTAGCAATCTAAACGAGTTGGGATGATGCTCCGTGACGGTATATCTAGTGACGGGGTTATAAATCTGACATGCTCAGTGACCTTACTTAGGATTTCTTATTCTGTCTCCTATTAGTAAAAGACGTTAAAAACCCCCTTACTCCTTAAACAATTTAAGGGATGCAGATGAAAAACTTTTTTCTTATCGTTTTGTCAACTTTCTTCCGGCACTGCTTCTGTTTCTTCAGCAGGTTTTTAGACCAGAGGTACTAAACGAGGTTTACAGGCTATGACTTCATGAAAGCTTTATCAGCATTAGTTTCTCTCTCTGACGCTTAATCTTTTGTAAACTAGTGCCTTTCTCAGCGAAGGCTCTTCACAGCCTTCAGCCGTGTGTTACAGATTTTTATAGCTATTGGTTTTTGCATATAGTCGTTGAATTGTGCTGGCCTGTTAAGATGAAGTCATCCTGTATTTCGGGGTGGAAGCTTTCATCTAGGCCTGAACTTAGCTGGGAGGTGAGCCTCTCTTACAAAGTTTCCAGCTGCAGCCTTCACTTTTTTGCTGTGGGAAGAACCTTCAAAATGTAAATCTGAAATCCTGTTTACGGTGCAAAAATATCCTTGCTATGTTTCAGTGTTAGAAATCATGGCAATATATCCAGTCCAGAACTTGTTGATGTAGCTTATGGTACAAGCTGTATTTTATTACGGTGTACTTTATCATCTGGGCTAGGGCAAGTAAACCAGTGCAGATAATCTCAGTACTAACTGCACTGGCTTACACTTGCAGTCTGATCTAGGAAGGTACTTGGGAATAGTACTTCCAAGAGGTATGCTGTGTATAGTCCGGTTCATATCGATGGGGTGTTAAAAGTGTGTTTAACAGACAACGTGTTAAAGCTAAAATATTTCGCCACAGATCAGAGATTACAAGAAGCAGTACGATGGCAGTTGATGCCCTTTTTTGGCATCACTCTGCTAGTAAGCAGATACAGGGGAAACGGGGCCACTTTCTGCCCCTCCAAATGGTATGTTATTAAGTTCTGTACTGAAACTGTTTCCCCTCCAAAACTGTATGAGGTTATCTTTTATTTAAAAACTTATTCTAATACATTGTGTCTGCTACGAATGCTGTACAAAATTACAAACAACAAATCCAAATCTCCGGTTCAGTTGAAATATGCACTTGGCTCCCGTGTTTTCTACTCTCAAATTATTAATGCGAAATACTAAATTCGGTATGTTGTGCTCTTAATTATTGCTCTTCTGCCTTGGGTGTGAAATGACAGGGAACAAAGTCTCGGTTTATATTGTATACTTGATAAGGAAAGCGTTGGATGCACTTGTTGTAGTTAAATGCCATAGCAACTGTAATGTTTCGTAGTGCCTAACGTATGAGCTCTTATGATTAAATACTATCGCTTATCAATAGACAGAGGTATAGGATATGCAGCATAATACTACATGTTTCTTATCTTGCTTTGATTGCTAATGCAGTGAGGATCTGCAGAAGCTTCTCCCTTGGGGGGTGGGGTAGAGGGCGAGCTATGAGTGTGCAGATGGAGATGTTTCCCGCAACTGCAAAATCCATTTAAATTTGTACACTTTAATGAAGGCAAGCAGAGCAGGCTCTGATGGTTTTGTTGTAGACCCACAGCTAATGTGTATGACTTGGGATGTGCTGGTTATTTACAAATGCATTGTACCAGAGGGCTTGTTATATGGAAAACAAGTGATTTAACTCTTAAAATCCTTCACTCTTTTCCTTGTTTTTCCTAATTCTTATATTTCTGGATTAGGGAGTTGAAAGCAAGAAAATTCTTTTAATTATATTGCTGAATAGAAGGGCAAATGAAGTATTCTTAGGGTAGCGCTGTTACGGTCAGTCTTCCATTTTGGTTTTGCAGCAGAGAATATAACGTTTGAGAAATATTGATCACAACATAAAATAACAACACAGGAAATAGAGGAAGATGTTGAGTGAATAGACTGTACTCGAATGTTCTCTCATCTGGATTTGAAAACCCTTAAAGGCATTTAGCTATTTTCCCTAGTGCAGTCATTTTTAACATAATCAGGTTTTGAGTAAAAATAAACTTAACAGAGCAGTATATTTGCTGCTATGTTGTGGTTGTGCTTTCTCAGCTTCGTAAGCAGAAAAGGCGTGTTGTCAGGCAAACTCCCATCTTGATGTCCTCTGGTTAAACCCTGCCAAAAATGTTCATCCTTTAATACAGGCTTGCATCTTACTTGGCAATTTTGTTGCTGGGTGTGGAGCGGTTAATAAGTGAATATCCATGTCAGTGTCCCTTTCTAGCCTATTTTTTGTTTTCAAGTATTGTCTTTTGTTAGTATTGATTTGCTTGTGCCTTTTGCATGTACTGATTTGTTATCAAGTATTTCAGTATTTCTGCATGTAAAACTAGGGGATGACCACAGCGCAAACAAAGTTTTGGCCAAAATCCGCAGCACTTTCTAGGACTGCAGGACATTCTTTGAGCAATTTAGTCATACAGTCATGTTTGTTACTCTGAATTAGTTTACCCAAATATATGCAAATGTTGTGTTTTTTTTCCTTCCCCTTCTCTTTTGCTTAAGGGTTGTTTTGAGGGGTTTTGGTGTGAAGTTCTTTATATGTGACTTTCCCTTTCTTTCAGTGATAGGGGATTATCAACCTCCGAGTCAGCTGGGACTGATTTTCAGACCAAATCTGAAGCTTCAGAACTACCTTTCAGACACAATAAAGTGTGAAAGGTTTTTGGGATTGTCTCCTCCGTCCCAAATGTGTGTGGGGTTTTGGTTTTGTGTTTTTTTTTCTTTTTGCAAAAAACCCAGAATCAACCTGTTAACAGGTTGTACTTCAAACACCCTGAAACAGCAATAAAAATATGATCATGTTGAGCTTTAAATTTCCAGTGTCAATTGTTCTTCGTCCAGTTGGTCAGTGGTAATTTGGCAAGGATGATCATTTGACAGTTTAAAACAAGTCATCTTTTTGGAAAGAAATGGTAAATGGGGATGTGATAGGGAGATTCTGGTTTTTGAAAGTCCTTTTTGTCATCAGGCTTATGCGAATGTTAAGTATTATCACTGCTGCAAATAGCTGCATATAGATAGTAAACATGAATGCAGTTGGAAGTAAACAATCTTGAAGCTCAAATCTTGCGTTTCTTGGCCTGAATTTGACTGGGTTGTTAAACACATCTTTGTGTTACTGATGCACTATAGAAGAGTGGTATTAGAAGTTAAGGTAGTCAATAGATGAATGTTAGAGTAATACTGAAAGGAATATTTAAAACATTTGGCAGTAGTTTTTTTTTTTCCCCAAAGTTCTGCTCCTTTCTACTATCTCAAGGAAGAACCCTACTTTTAGAGGAGGGATCATATAAAATGAAAATCTGAGAAGTATATGCGTGAAGAGGCTCGAAACAGAAAAAAAATCAGGAATAGAATGATATGCAAGGCATAGATATTTATCTTAAAAATTAAAATAGAAAACTTGATGGGATTGATGGTTGCATAATATTTTCTTTTGAGACAGTCCAAGGTTACACAAAAAGGTAGCGTTTGCATCCCTCTCTGAGGGTTGGATTGGTCATCTGGGGCGGACTGCTTAGTGGCAAGGAGCACAAACAGCCTCTGATTTTTTTTTTCTGTCAACTATTGCGTTGATCTGGAGAGAGTAGCCTTTAATGACAGAGCAAGTGTAGAGATTCACATCCCTGTTTATATGTGCTTTCAGGGAGCACAGGTTGAGTAGGGGTGTCAATACCTGGTAATTAACATGTTTGGGTCCATGTGATAAGGAAGAGAGGGAGCAGATACAAGTTAGCCAACCCTAATAGGTCCTCCTTACTGCAGGGATCAGAGCAGAGAGTTAGGGAATGTAACTGGTGGCTAGTTACCAGCTTCTTCCCTCTGGGGAGAAGGCCGAGGTAAGCGTTTCCCTTCAGTCACTCGAACTTCTAGCACTTGCTTAACCTGACGTGGAAACACGAAAGGAGCAGTTAGAACTGCTTTTCCTGCTCTCCCCTGTGATGCGGCCAGTGGTCGGCAAGCTGTGCAGGTGTCGGGGATGGGATAGCAGCTACTCGCTCTCTGTTCGTATCAGAGCTGTCTTTTAAGATTTATGGAACGTGAGAGGTAGCAACTTTTCCTGTCTGCCCAAAGTAATGGGATACTGGCTTAACAGTTGAAGAGTGCAGCTCAGGGACACTCGCATTTTATAAATAAATACACGTTTTCTTAACATAGCATGGTCCAGCCCACGGAAACAGATAGAGATAACTTGTGTTATTTTTTTTAAGCATGATTTATGAAGGAAAAAAGGCTTACATGTTCACAGTATCTGTATTTGGTTGCATCAGTCCATCTCCTGTACCCCTACGTATGATTCGTGAACCTGTTGCCTGCCTTCCATCAAATTTGACAGATGATAGAAGTCTTAAAGATGGAAAGTTTCTGCAAGTTTCTTAAAAACAGGTATTTTGCTAGAGTGAAGAGATCCTATATGCTGCTCTGCTGAGGAAGAGGCGGCATCAGGAGGTCACATATGAGAAGTCAGACTCCCCCCAAAGAGACATGCAGATGCCCCAGTTTCACGGATGGATTTATTGGTACTCTCGAGACCAGAAATGTGTATTTGTAGGACACCAGCCTCTGTTAGTTCAGTGAGCTCCTTGTTTAGGAGTGGGGATCGACAGCCCACAGAAGAGTTAATACTTACCAACTGAGTAGGTGTACAGCTCAACTTGAGTTGAAAACTAATACTTCGCCAACATAGTAATTTTTTTAATGCTTTTTATGTTGATGCTTTGTCATAGCTTTCAGCTGTGATCGAGAAATGAAATTAACTGATCAATTTGATATTTCATAAAAATATTTTATGACATCTTGCTGTGGAATATTTCACAGAATAATGTAGGTTGAAAGAGACTTCCTGAGGTCATGTAGTCCAAGCTCCTACTCAAAGCAGGGCTGATGTCAAAATTAGATCAAGTTGCTCAATTTGTTCACTCAATATTTCCAAAATCTCCAGGGATGGAGGTTTCACATCTCTGGGCTGCTTCTGGTTCTAGTGCCCAACTGCCCAGTGGAACTTCTGCCCTTAAAAACATGAGAGTTTCCCTTGCTGCGGCTTGCGACGGTCGCCTCTTGTCCTCTGTACTTCTTACGTCTGAGAAGAGTCTGGATCAGCTTTCTCTGGAATCCCTGTTTATGTAACTTAAAACAGCAATTAGATGCTTTCCACACACCCCGCCTTTTTTTTCCCCTTCTAGCCTACACAAACCCAGTTTCTTCAACTTTTTTCTTGTATGTCATGTCCTTCAGCCCCCTGTGCATCCTAATGGTTTTCTGCTGGCCTTGCTCCAGTACAGGGAGAGAGGAAAACTGGACGCAGTATTCCAGACGTGGCCTCACAACAGTACTTTCCTTGACCTGCTGGCTGTGCACTTAATAACGCAGCCCAGTCTATGGTTAGCCTTCATCGCTGTGAGCAGGCACTGCTAATGGATGAAGTTGGATGTTGTTCTGGTAATCTAGAAAATACTTTTTACTTGCAGTTAAAGTGAGGGATTTTAGGAACTTTTCAAATAATGTCTGGAAAAAAACCCCAAACCCCACACCATTTTATTAAGTGATTTCAATTGTATCTGGTTTTGATTTCCAGATTACTCAAATGAAGCATATGGAGCCATAAACATATTTTAGAATATAACTTTTCTTTTACTGTGTTGTAGGGTGAATTAAATTAATAGTACATGTGAAATGCAGCAAAGGGTAGTTTTTCAGGTGATTTATCTGTGTCAAACCTAGGTTCTATTCATTGTTAGGTCAGTTATTAAAGAGAGTTGTTTGCTTGTGAATGAATCTCCTTTTTAGAAGGGAGCTTATTCTCCTTTGCTTTGTTACAACTTTTGGGCATATAAAGAAGCTATTCTCAAACTCATCTTTTTGCAAGGTACATTAAAAGACGAATATGCATTACTTCATTATCAGCTTTGGCCAGGCAGATTAGTAAGATCCAAGTAGTAATAAATGTCATTAATTCAGATGGTGTGATTTGATGAGATATTGGTAGATACATTGGCAAGACGAGGTTTCTTGTACTCCATCAGCACACGGCAGGTTGGTTTCTGTTTCGGAGAGCATTCCTGTCTCCACCCCTTTCCGCTGGGTTTCTGGTGGCTGGGTGAGAGCTAGAGCAGAGGCAGCCTCGCATCCCCTGCAGAAGGGACTGCACCCCGGCTTCCACCCGGGCAGGCTTCAGGTGCCCCGGCTGCCTGCACACTGGCTGAGGGAAGAGCTGTCAAAAGGTTGCTCTGTGCCTTCCCAGGCCCAGTTGCTTTTCAGCGGTGGATGAAACACTGATTCGTGTGTGTGTGTGTGTATATATACACATGGCTTGTAGAAAGGCTTTACTAGAAATGTTGTTCTATTCGAATTGGGCAGAATCTTCCATGACAGTCCAGTTTTTAGCGGAGTTGTGCACGCGTTTTTACTATCTGTCTCGTTCAGCAGTGCCTAAAATCACAACAACCTAAGTTCTATTGAGGGAAAATCACTTCTCTTGGAAGTTCTTTTGTATTTTAAGAGAATTTTCATAAAATACTGAAATACTCTGTGGTGATTAGAATGCAAATGAGAGTTTTTGTTACATCGTAGAAAGTAATTCATCTGCGTTGTGGGTATGTTTTAAGTACCAGCAACTTGCAATTAGTCTTACAGTTTATAACGTGCAATTACTTCATTTTGCAGTTTTCCTTAAAATCAGCAGCTGTCACTGCAATACCTTACTTCTTGCTTGTTTGGAGGGAAGGCAGTTTGCTCCACCAAATATCGCTGATGTGTCCTGAGTGAAACTTGAAGTCATTTGAGCACCACCAGTCAATACTCCCCAAACCGCTTCAGTCTGGATTTTGCCCAATTTTATTGGGATTTGGATGGTGCAAAGTACCCCGAATGACATTCAGGCTGACTTTTATATTGGATTTTTCTGAGTGTTTCATGATTGTGAAATACCTTCCTTTTAGTTACAGTAGGCAACGTGTCTTAATGCTGATACTCTGTCTGAACAAAACACAAAACAGTTTATATATTGAGGGGCTAGGGTTTACTGTTGGCATGTCTTTCTAAAAAGATGGAAAAAACATGCAAAAAAAGCCTTGTAAGCTGATACTGAAGGGAAGTAGCTTCTGATAGTGGTGAGATGCACACTCGGTGCTAGTGGTTTGGGTGTTTTGTTTTATTTTGCAATGGAATACTGAACTAACCATGGCAGAGTGGACAGTAGCAATGAGCTTGCTTTCTCTAGCACTTTGTGATAGTTTTCATTTTGCACTGATATTTCCACAGATTTAGGAAAAGCTCTGCTTCTAAGTATGCATGAATGATTTTGTTCAGTGATTTATTTATTTTCTGTTGGAGTGAAATACTGTGACCGATCTCTTCTGAAGATCTATATCGTGTGGAATCAAATAAGCTAATTACTGAAAAATATAGTAATTGTCTGGATCTTGCGTTTTTTCCTTTTTCTAAAGCTGATTTTAGGAGGAGTATTTGGGATATAAGTCAAATTAGAACCTTATTAGACAAAAGAGTAAACCACATTGGGGGATTCGTTAATCGCATTACCACTCACAGCTCTCTGGTAGTGCTCTCCCTTCTCTCTAGGAAAGGGGAGATATTTCCTATGCACATTTATAGTGCCTGCTTTGCTGTTAGGGTGGCAGCGGTGGTTGTTTTGCAGGCTCTGGAGTAGCATTGTTTATGTAACTGACCTGCCGTCGCTGCCTTGGTGGCTTTTTGTTGCCTCTTGAGAAGACATAAGCACAGGAGGAGGAAGTCAGCACTTCATCAGCTCATGTGTGGAGGTTTAGCTTTCATGACAGTCGGGCCTAGACACTTAAGCTGTGGTTTCCATGACTGGCTTGTGCTGATCTCAGGCTGTGCTGCTTCTAAAGGGGCAGCCTTTCCTTCCGTGCCTCGGATCGTGTCATTCCTTCCCTGCTCTTGGGCTGGTGCTTACAGAGCTGTAGAGTTAGCTGTGTTGGAAGACTGATTTTGCTGAAAAGTTACTTCATAAAAAAGAAAACAAAATTTAAAGGTGGTAAGTTGATGTGACTGACGCAAACCCTGTGAGTGCTAGTGCTGACACAGGAAGGGAATAGGAATAGGCAGGTAAAGACTTCTTTAGTGTTCCTGTTCGTAAGCTGCTTTGACTTGGAGCTGCTTCAGTTCTCTGAACTGTCGCAAAGAAAGCCACCGCTCCAACCAAAAAAGTGAGAAAGGGGCTGGGTTGTCAGGCACAAAAAGGAGAGTGAACCACAACCACTCCTTTTAATTCACTGAGCCCTTAGGTTATCTCAGATGTTGTCGAGCTCTTACAATTTTACCCTGAAATGGATTCCCACAGGAATTGTCTTTTAAGTTTATATAGAGAGAAGAAAGGTAGTGATATTTAATATCATAATATCTTATCAAAAGCAGAGGGTGCTTTTGGAATGAGGGGTTTATTTTGCAGATAGCCAAAGGGCCTGTAAACATAACAGTGAAGTTTGCCTAAATGTTAAATTTGGCATAGATGCTATCAAAGGAAGTATTGGCAGTAGAGAACCTGTAAACCTCTAAAATGGGGAGGACAAGTGAGAAGGCAAGAAGTAGACAAAATACTAAGATGTAAGAGTTGTCTGTTTTCTGAAGACCAACTTGAACTAAAGTGGCATAAAGTAGAGTAGGTGTATATGATGATTTGAAGTCACAGTGCTTCACACCTAAAGGTATAGAAAGAAAAATACATATTAGAAGAGCTTGAGAGAAGTGATTGGGTTTCTTTTGAACAACTAAGATTGATCAAAACACCATGAAGTTAAATGACATCTTTAGCCAAACAAAGAGAATCTTGGGTGAAATAGCTAATATTTTTCTAATACTAGTGTTAAGGTGTAGTTCTAGAATTGCTGCTCATCATCGTTCTGCTTAGTAGGTGCTAACAAAACACAAATCATCTGGTCTGCCACACCCGGGATTATGAATTGACTGAGCTGGCAAAAGTAATTTATTTAATAGACTCCATTTTGCACGACTAGCTATTTGTTTTCAAAATACTAGGGGTGATCTAAGGAATTAAACTATGAATTCATTATTATATGCATAGTAAATAGTTTAAAACTGTAGTGCTTTGGAAGGTTCCATCATATTTTACTTTTCAAATTCAGAAAAACAAATTTGTGCCTTTTAAACCTACTAGAATTATTTGGGTAGATATATGAAAACAAATCTTCTATAGGAGGTTGCAAAAGTGCCTTCAGAATTTGTGGCGTGAAGGGCAATAACCTGTAGTAGATCAGAAACTGCCAAGGAGTAAAATCACTTATGAGTAAATTATTCACTTTTGTCATGGGAGGAAAGAGTTGGCATAATTGTGTCAGAAACCTTTAATGTTAGGATTGATTTTGAATGTTATGAGAAAGATAACTGAAAAAGTAGGTGGTAAAGGTGAAGGCGATGCTGTTACATTTTGACCCAGTAAGCTTCAGAGGTTAACAAAAAGCATGATAGAGCAGTCTGCAGTGATTACTTGGGCATCTTGCTATGGACATGTGATAAAATAAAGGACACTGATTTAGAAAGTATATTTTCCCCCTTGTTGGAAAAGAAAAAAAAAAATCAACTTTATAAGAAATACAAACAAAAATAGTTTGTTTAGGTATCTTCTATAATAAAAACCAAACAAAACCATAGCAGTGATCATTTGGTGATGAGCAACAGACAAAAAGGGATTAGGAATATGGATAAACTCGTGAGGAGTTTGTAAAGTATGACAGTTGCTTTGCAGAGGGGTTGTTTAGAAACAGGGACTGGTATTTTCTTAGTCCCAAAGCAATAATCTGTCCACTGATACTAGAATCCTGACAAATGAAAAACTGCTTAAAAAACCCAAAACGACACCGAACCAAACCTAAGATTTTTCAAAGAGCATGCAATCAGGAATTTTCAATTAAGGCCAGATTAATACTACTGCATATTGGATCACATCTACTATATAGTTATTTTAATGTTCTCTTGTTGCTCAGTCTTCCTCTGCTGCCATTTTTGTAGCATGAGATGCAAGAAAATGGGGAGAAATTGCCAGTGAGTTTCAATGTCTGCAGGCAGCCGTATGTCACAGCAGTGCATATTCTTTTTCTTTCCTCGACGAGAACAAGACTTCAGATAAATCTGAGGTTGTCCTGTAATTTGTAACTTGAGGTGGTTTTCCAACACACTCAACAAGTGGTGGAGAATTCGGCAATCAGATAACGATGAGAAGAGGTCCATTTCTTAAATGCTCAAACTTTTGGCAATTCAGTACGTAATTCTTGTATCTAAGTTTATTCTGACATATCTCAATTTTGAATTCAAGTTTTTTGGCCTCTTCTTTCATTATGAGCTATTAGTGCTTATGCACGTTTCCCAAAGACTGAGAAGATAATACGTACAGCTGTCTTTTAATCACCAGTGGGGAGTGTCTATAGCATACCAGTAGATAATTCAAGAGTGCTGAATTACAATTTACTTGACTTTTGTCCCTCAGAGTAGGATGAAAAAGTACGCGGTGCTCGTGTTCTTAAAATCGTTACAATCTTTTCGTAGCTTGAAAAGCAACTAGGGCCTCAAGGCTGAGTTGGTTTTTGTTTTGTTTTTTTAAGAGTCTAGTATTTAGGTAGCTCTCCATTTTCATGGATCTACTAACTTTCCTACATGGTAGGAATTAGTCTGTAAAACTAAATCTTTAATGGAGAAAAGTAGAAGCGTATTAAGATGCCCTTGTTTCTACAGTTGATTCCCTAAATTCACAGCTGAGAAGCCTGGGAGATGTTCTGTTACTGAGAACCTCTTCTAGAGAAAGCTGATAAATCAAAACAAAACCTCTGAGCGAGATATGGGTTGTCTTTTCATAAACTGAGGTCTGTTAAAACAAGGCAAATATATCTTAATATGACTAGGCACGTATTCCTTTTAAAACCAGGTGCTGATTCTGTAAGTTTGTGCTAATAAAAAAGGTCTAATGAATAATATACTTACTTATCTTCAAAAATATTATGAATAAATGGAAGAAAGTAACAAATATTTCTAGTAACAGTAGGTGTTTACAGTTGGGGATAAAACATATATTCAGCGGTATAAAAATGATATGTTGCTGGGTGTCCTCAAATCTGAAACTGTCTTTGACTACTTTTATCCTTTTTCCAGTCTTTTCTCTTTGGTAAAAGAATGATACACTGTAGCTTCTCCCTGTATTTTAATCATCTAGAATCAGAAACTAATTATTCTGAAGAATCTGAAAGGGTTAGTATCTGATTATAAAAAAAAAACCCAAAACAAATCCAAACAAACAAAAAACAAACAGTCCCCTCCACAAATCTGCACCCATAACACCACTTTTCCCCACCCCTAGAAATTGTAGTGAACAGTCTGTTGTGGTGCTGCTGGTTATTACTGTATCATAATACTGCATTATTTTTCTTACAGCAGTCTTAAAAATAAGTTTAAGCTATTTGCATTGTAAGGTGATAAATGTCAGCATGTTGTAGAAGTGTCCATGATTGAGCTGAATGCAGACTGAAGGAAAAGATGAAAGATCTTCATAGATCAGCTTGTTCGCTGGGAATTATTTTTGCCTTTTCTCTCCTGGTTGCAAGCAGAATTATTCAATATTTCGGAAAGATTCTTATCCCTGGATATGCCCTTGGAATCTTGTTTCCACAGCAACACAAAGCTACTGATAAAACATCCCTTTTAAACTTCAAATCAGTCTTTTATTTAGAGCTGTAATTAGGATGTTTGCCGGTAGCACTGCGTATTTTTGTGTGCACGTATGCATATGCTGAGAGCAGCCTGTAAAACAGCCATAAGGTGAATAATCCTAGAAGTGTTGGAAGAATATCCCATGATGAGGTACACCTTCAGGCAGCGTGGCAGAGGAGTGCACTGAGGATCGGGCTGCTGACAGAGTAGGCAGTTGTTTTTCAATGGTTATATGAAGAAACAGCCCTCTGTGGGATGTAACCATTGCCAGGAGCTGGCTCCTTTCCTCCCGGCAGCTGCAGCATGCTCTCACTTGTTCCAGTTCTGCTCCGAAATGAAACATGTGAAGAATAGAAATGGATGGAAGAACATGCAGCAGCCATTGTGGGTAGAAGGACCTAAGCTTTGGCACTCGTCCCGATCTGTCTGGTGAAAAGCTTTCCTTCCTTGAGAAGGAATTAATGGGAGAGGGGCTACATGTCAGAGGTTCATCTCAGTAACTAGTATGCTGTTTTCTGTAGGCTGCTCAGATACTGCAGTGCACTTTCNCAAAGTCTGTATTTACGTTTATCACGTTACAGATAAATAGCACTCAGCTGAGTGGTTGCATCAGCTTGTGAAGCTGCACATCATTGGGGTGGAAATAAATCCTTCCTTCTGAATATTTAAAATGTCAGTAACTAGGTTCATCATAATGTGAATAACACTCAGACTGTTAAAAGGAAAGTTCTATGTGCAGTGATTGGGACATGTGGTTAATGATTAGAAGCTAAAAGCTATAAATTATCACTCTAAAAGTTGTTAGTATGTGAACTGTTCTTCCCACCTTACAGGTTTTTATCTTCTCTGGAAAAAAAGTCTAGATAATTGAGGGTTCTTGCCTTTAGGAGGAGTCCCAGTTAACTGCTTCAGTGAAAATATAAACGGTTGTTGCAAGATTTAGTAGAAACTGAAAGTCTAGACAACTAGGTTAGACTGTGCACACTGGGACAGCGCTTCCAGAATGCACGTAATCTAAA
>WAAD01022870.1:2958-15212 GCA_013389945.1 Fregata magnificens
CCAATAAGAAAAAATATCCCAAGAGGCATAATTACCACTAGTACTGTACAGAAATCTCTCCCATCTGACAAAACAAATAAAAACATGCTTTCATGAGAAAATTTTTGTTTATATTATATTATACCACTTAAATGGTTAGTTGGTTTAGGCAGAAAAAGAAATAATCTTATTGGGGAAAAAACGCTATTCACACAACAAATCTCCCTTTTAGAGGGGAAATTTGTAGGGTAATGCATCTCTGTTTGAAAACGCTAGTCGCGTATTCATCGGACTAGCACATAAGATTCTTGTTACCGCGACTGCATGTGCAACTATCATTTGGAAAGTATTAAGGCCCTCTGGGAAATATTGGAAAAGGACTGCTGGATTCCTCTGAGTGATGGAATCCCAGCTACCTGGGAGCAAATCATCACTCATTTCCACTCCATCTCTGAGCATCTTCTTTCTCAGAATTGCAAAATGTTGCCATAAATGGTCTTAGTAGGAAAGCTGCTTTGATGGCATGAGGGATCATTTAGTTCTCTTAGTTGAAAATGCTGAGGATGACTCAAGAAATACAAGATCTGACCTTGAACAAATCTTCAGGGCTAAGCTCCATGATCAAGTTACTGAGCCATATCAGAGGTGCGGTAATACTCCATGTTCCCTGTATTAACTCAGGCCAAATTCAAGGAGATTCCACATGAAAGCAAGCTAATTTAAGATTAAACACTGCTATCTATATCTCACGAGCATGTGCAAGAACAGTGGAAAGTGACCCACCTCAGTTGAAGTGCAACAACGTGACAATAAATGTTATGGAGGAATGTCTATNAGGCATAATTACCACTAGTACTGTACAGAAATCTCTCCCATCTGACAAAACAAATAAAAACATGCTTTCATGAGAAAATTTTTGTTTATATTATATTATACCACTTAAATGGTTAGTTGGTTTAGGCAGAAAAAGAAATAATCTTATTGGGGAAAAAACGCTATTCACACAACAAATCTCCCTTTTAGAGGGGAAATTTGTAGGGTAATGCATCTCTGTTTGAAAACGCTAGTCGCGTATTCATCGGACTAGCACATAAGATTCTTGTTACCGCGACTGCATGTGCAACTATCATTTGGAAAGTATTAAGGCCCTCTGGGAAATATTGGAAAAGGACTGCTGGATTCCTCTGAGTGATGGAATCCCAGCTACCTGGGAGCAAATCATCACTCATTTCCACTCCATCTCTGAGCATCTTCTTTCTCAGAATTGCAAAATGTTGCCATAAATGGTCTTAGTAGGAAAGCTGCTTTGATGGCATGAGGGATCATTTAGTTCTCTTAGTTGAAAATGCTGAGGATGACTCAAGAAATACAAGATCTGACCTTGAACAAATCTTCAGGGCTAAGCTCCATGATCAAGTTACTGAGCCATATCAGAGGTGCGGTAATACTCCATGTTCCCTGTATTAACTCAGGCCAAATTCAAGGAGATTCCACATGAAAGCAAGCTAATTTAAGATTAAACACTGCTATCTATATNTACTTTTTCATGTTGTATATTCTTGCCAGTAAATAACCATCATTAAGGGGGGCAGGCAGATGTGTCATATATCAGATAATTTCATTATTTGCTTCTCAGATCATAAAATTGCTGGGATACCTATTTGAAACTTCGGATAAAACTCTGAAATGCTGACAGCAAAGCGTGGCAATCTAACTCATTAATCATGCAGGGTGTGAGTAACAAGCCACACTCGGAAGATTTAGATAGTCTGTGTCTGCTTGTTCTGGATATTGCCCTTTATATCATTGCTGTGCTTCGTGTTGGCTATCTTCATTTCCCTTTCACCAATTTTTCATAGGACATTTTCCCTGCTTTCACTGACCTTGTCCCAACTTTAGGTCTTTCTAACCATGTCTGCTGTTGAAATTCTATACCTGAATTAATTATGCTTTGTGTACATTTCCCATTAATTGTCTTCTCTCTGCTTCACCTATAGGCCTTTCCTAGGCCCCATACATATCCTATTTATGTAGTTATCTTTTTTCTTATTGATTCCCCCACCAAATGTATCCATTTTTTGCCTGCTTTATTGTAAGTTAGGATTCTTATCAACATTTTCTTATTTCTTCCTGTTTTTCTATCCTTTCAAAGTAGAATTTGACTTACAATTTTACAAAAACGTACATAGTTTATTTTACAGTTATTTTGACAAGTATTCCTACGTATAAAGGGAGCTTTTTAGCTAAATATGCCCCAGCCACAAAGGGTTTATTTGCTTTCCTTGCTTTTTTTCATTTTCTCAGAAAAGAACAACTTTGGGAGGAAGCAAGCTAGCATGTGTTAAAGGCTAGAAAGAGCAAAGAATTTGGACCCTCAGGGAAGATTTGCATTCATTTCTTAGTGAGGTCTACTGGTTAGCTAGCCTGTCTTTAGTGTATGCTGTGTGTAACGTCCTTTCACACAAAGAACAAACAGGATTTCTGTCAAAATGGCTTAGCTCAAGTTGAGATAACAACAAACAAGGGAAGAACAAAAGTTAGATATCCACAAGAGAGACAGAGCTTGTGTCTCCTCTGATAATCTAATTAAATTGCAGTTAAAATTGCTAGGTTCCACCACTTTTTAGAAAATCAAAGCTGTAGCAACACAAGAAATATGTGTCTTAGTTCAGAGTTAAATATGGCATACCAATTAGTTCTTTCCTGACTGACAGCCACAGCTTCAAGGCTTGAAAGAAAGGCCATCTTTTATTTACTACTCATCTTGTGACAGTTACAGGTCTGGTCCATATGTAACAACTTCTTCAGCATACAGGAAATAAGCACTAGCTAACTTCATTTCTGGGCCTTGAAAGTGTCTGAGTAAACAGCTTTTTCACATTAAGTGCAGACTATGCAACAGCAATTACATCCAGTTTGGTAATGGTAACTTTTAGTACTCTTATTACTGGACAATACCTACTCATGATCTGTTCTCATTTAAAAATTTAAAGTCCATTTTTATTTAAAGAACTAGAAATGCTAAAGCGGGGTAGTAGCTATTTATTATGTATTAGTTATTAATAGCTATAGTTATTAATAGTAATTATTTATTAATAGTAAAAGGTTTAATTAAATTTTTTCAGTGCCTATTTGAGAATGTTTACCTTTTTTCAGTTATTTGTATGCAGTTTTATACACTTTTGAGTAATGAATTTACAAATCAACCATTATTTCTTTAATGCTAAATCATTTGAATCCATTAAAAATTAGATTTAGATATACGAAGAATAAATAAGATAAAAATTTTCTAGTTACAGTTGTCATTTATCCTTCATTTTAAAACAAGGACTTAGAGCAAATAATGCTTCTGAGCATCTCAGTTTTCAGATAACCTTCATTATTGTGAAATGCATTTTACCCTTGTTGTGGTTGAACCTGAACTGAAACCAGGACAACCCTTTACCAAAATAGTGTCCTCTGATGCAGTTGCTGAATACTGCACTGTTAAACTTTTAAAATATTTCAACCATGACATGAGAGCATGAACCTCTATTTGGGAAAAAGCACCATATGTAAATGGTGGTCAAATCAAGTCAACAAAGTTTCCTTTTTGAAGGGAATTCTACAAGGTTAATATATAGTATTGATTCTGCTCTAAAAGGCTGAAGTTACTGTAGTGAGCAGAGGCAGTGGGAAAATGTGTGAATTTAGGGAATGTTGAAAAATATCTGGCAGTACTGGTGGGGACATGTCTTTGGCTTGAACAGAAACCCTATCTTTGAGTAAAAGCCAGAACTTTCACTGTTGATCTCTGAATTCCAGTGTGTCCTGGGCCACAAGCTTAGCTCTCACGATCTCCCAACTAACAATGATGGTTGTGAAAAGCTGTGGCAGTATTTTAAGAAGTAAAAAATTTATGATGGTTTGCAGCACTTTATCTACTGGTTTCGGTATCCGCTCAGTTATATCATTCTGTAATAATACAGAAAAAAATGCACTTCCCTATTTCAGTCAAAGCACTTCATACATTTTAATGCATTGAATCCTAAATATCCTAAAGCATAGGTTAATGACATTCCTGTTTTAAAGTTGGAAAACACGGAAATAGAGAAACTAACATCAGCATTTTTCAAGCATCCAGACTGTTAAGTCTCTCATCAAAAAATTAAAGTATACAAAATCAGTGAAATTTTTTGATAGTGAAGGTCATACTGAGTTGGTTGGGCTGCAGTGCATAACTGTGAGAGTATCAAGAAAAGAAGCAGCCCACACCTTTCTTCTGTCTTTTCTCTAGAGTGATTCTAGAAAATGTAAAAGTTATGAAGATGTTATTACATGAACATAAAATTATAATCAAGTTTTTGTTTATTAAGTATCAAAAATGCAGAAAACTATTTTGCAGAAAAGCAAAAAGTAATAATTGTGACAAGTTTTGATCTACGCTTTGGAAAAGGTAATTTTTCATTTTAAAAGGTTGGTAGAAAACATAGGGGGTTTTAAAGGTTTTGAGAAAAGTTGCAAGCAGCAATTATTTAATTCATTTTAAAATATAATTCATAGTAACCAAAAAAGGATGCAACTAAACAACTATGTGTGCTTTGAGTATAGAGAAATTTTAATCTACCCACAGTTATTTCACTTTCAGTCGTAATAAAGCAGCACATTAGAAGGCTAAACCTGAAACTGTAGCTTTAAATGGACAGTTATCTGACATCTAGTAGAGGCTGTAGAGAAAAGACTTTATTTGTTCTGCTGACTATGTTTTGACTATAAATAGACCAAGAACTGTGTTTCAGCTCATGGGCTTGTCCATTCCTGTTGGCCAGATAAGTAAAGGTCTACTGGTTTTTTGGCAAAACTCTTAAGATTAGGAGAGCACTTACCCCCTTCCCTGTCCCCATCTCCATCATGCTTAGGAGTGCTTCTATTTTAGTTTGTGTTTCCTTGTTTTGGAAAGACTGAAACTAACCCTGAAATATGCCATTGCTCTTGGTGTTGTAACTAGAATGGAATAGAACAGAAAATAGAAAAGACTGGACTAGTCTAGAAAAGGAGAGGAGAGGAGAGGAGAGGAGAGGAAGGAGGGGAGAGAAGAGAAGAGAAGAGAAGAGAAGAGAAGAGAAGAGAAGAGAAGAGAAGAGAAGAGAAGAGAAGAGAAGAGAAGAGAAGAGAAGAGAAGAGAAGAGAAGAGAAGAGAAGAGAAGAGAAGAGAAGAGAAGAGAAGAGAAGAGAAGAGAAGAGAAGAGAAGAGAAGAGAAGAGAAGAGAAGAGAAGAGAAGAGAAGAGAAGAGAAGAGAAGAGAAGAGAAGAGAAGAGAAGAGAAGAGAAGAGAAGAGAAGAGAAGAGAAGAGAAGAGAAGAGAAGAGAAGAGAAGAGAAGAGAAGAGAAGAGAAGAGAAGAGAAGAGAAGAGAAGAGAAGAGAAGAGAAGAGAAGAGAAGAGAAGAGAAGAGAAGAGAAGAGAAGAGAAGAGAAGAGAAGAGAAGAGAAGAGAAGAGAAGAGAAGAGAAGAGAAGAGAAGAGAAGAGAAGAGAAGAGAAGAGAAGAGAAGAGAAGAGAAGAGAAGAGAAGAGAAGAGAAGAGAAGAGAAGAGAAGAGAAGAGAAGAGAAGAGAAGAGAAGAGAAGAGAAGAGAAGAGAAGAGAAGAGAAGAGAAGAGAAGAGAAGAGAAGAGAAGAGAAGAGAAGAGAAGAGAAGAGAAGAGAAGAGAAGAGAAGAGAAGAGAAGAGAAGAGAAGAGAAGAGAAGAGAAGAGAAGAGAAGAGAAGAGAAGAGAAGAGAAGAGAAGAGAAGAGAAGAAGGTCTAAACTCAGATTTTCATCTGAGCACAGCAATAACATCCTGAGGAGCTGAACAGGAAAACTTCACTATGGGAAAGGGATTCATCTGCTTGGGCGACAGATTGTTAATAACAAGTTTAGATGCAAGAAAGAAGGTTTTATTCTAACAGTTTTTGCTTTTACAGAGCTCAGACATGCCAGGTACCTATTGCTTCATTCTTGGGGCCTTTAAGTCCTGTTAAACTTCAAAGCGAGTTAGGGGAATTCAACACCTTAAAAAATGATGCCCTTAATTCTCCTCCACCTCCAGTTTTGAGTGGCTGTGTGCATGTCATCCATCATTTGCCAGGGAAGCCCACAATCCAGACATAGGGAGGCTGCCATCAATAACTTTCCAACGTTGGCGTGACACGTCTGCCACAGTCACCCTTTGCGGTTGGGAAGCAAGGCCCTGCAGCGCTGTCCTGTGCAGTGGTCAAGGTGCTGGGGCGGTGCCACAACCCACACCACTGCCTCCACTCAGGGCTCACGCAGATGGTACAGACCCTGGTCTGACTGGCAGCAGTGGTGGCTAGATTTTGCTGCGTTAAAACAACCAGCTTAACTCCTGAATCTTAATCATGCCCCTTTCTCTGCTTCCTTGTTTTTATCCCTGTAGGAATTTTCATCCTCTGAAACCAACAAAGAGATCATATTTTGCTTCAGTTTCTGAAATGTCATTTTTTCCGGACTTTCCATTTCATGCTGTTTGAATTTTATTAAGATCTCTTTACACAAAGGCAGAATACCAGCTATATGATGCCCTGAGGGATCTGAAATGATGTTGCCATAATGTTGCAAAACCCTGGAGAAGTTTTATTTCTACCAGAAGCTCTTTGGAGAATTGTGGCTAAGGATATAAAATACCTTAAATGTTTACATCAGGGATCTTGATCTCCATTGGAATTTAATACGAAAGCTTTCCTTTTTTAATCTGTTAATTGGCACACCACAGTAATACTGATCAAATAATACCTGTCTACAGAGTGGTTTGTATTTTCTTTACATCTTGGGATGGGGAAGACTATTTTCATTCCAGAATTATAGATAATATTGTCCTGGTTTTGGCTGGGATAGAGTTAGTTTTCTTCCTAGTAGCTGGTATAGCGCTGTGTTTTGGATTTAGGATGAGAATAATGTTGATTAACACACTGATGTTTTAGATGTTGCTAAGTAGTGCTTACACTAGTCAAGGACTTTTCCAGCCTCCCATGCTCTGCCAGGTGCACAAGAGGCTGAGAGGGGACACAGCCAGGACAGCTGATGCAAACTGGCCAAAGGGCTATTCCATACCATATGACGTCATGCTCAGTATATAAACTGAGAGGAGTTGGCCAGGGGGCAGTGATCGCTGCTCGGGGACTGGCTGGGCATTGGTTAGCAGGTGGTGAGCAGTTGCATCACTTGTTTTTCCTGGGTTTTCATTACAATTTATTATCATCACCATCATCTTCATTATTATTATTTTATTTCAATTATTGAACTGTTCTTATCTCAACCCATGAGTTTTCTTACTTTTGCTCTTCAGATTCTCTCCCCCATCCCACTGGGGAGGGGGGGAGGGAGACAAATGGCTGTGTGGTGCTTGGTTGCTGACTGGGGCTAAAGTATGGCAAATATCCATATCGATAATATAATGAATCATCAATTCTTAAGACTATGCATTTCTTTTCAACACTTCAGTTGATCATTACTGAGTATTTTCACCAGGTATTTTCCAGAAACAACTCTGTTTGATCTGTTTCTGTCTCCAACACTTTTCTGTTAGAATGTTAGACTATTTGGGACACTGCTGAAATGGTTTGTAATTCTTGGGTTTTCTGGGGCCATGTTGAAGGTGTTGGGACATTAAAAAAATAGATGTCCTTAAAAATAATGTAAACAACCAAAACATTAAAGGAATCTGGTATTTTAAGGCAAGTTAAAATCTTTCTACAGTTGAAGAATGTTACGCATCAGTGACCCAAGTCAACAATTTTCTATCACAGACAACTGAAAGTCTTTACAGGAAGTATCAGACCAAATAAAAAGGATTTTTTTAATTAAAATTCTAAAATTACAAGAAGAATTGTATAAAAATACAGAAATAAGACACTGATAACATAATGGAACGACTAGTATAAATGTGTTGAATTACACCGTTGTTTAACACAGTATATATCCTTGAAGTAACAGTCACTCAACAATCTAATGTTGTCTGCTCACATTTTCTATATTTCCCAGCCCTCTTTGTTATTGCATTTACCATATGCCACTCTTCTTCCTCAAAATAATGCCACAGCGATATCACAGATAAAGATAATAACAGTTGCTCTCACAAAAGAAGAAAGTAAATTTTATTTCTGGGGTTTTTTTCACTATTTAATCTTCTTATACCACAGCAATACTGTTCCTATTATCAAATAGATTCAATGGCTTTTATAATTATCAAGATAGCTTTAGATGTTGCCTCACATAAATGTACTAACAGAGACAGTTATAATCTAACCCTCTTAATGCTGCCTTTCAATACAGCTTCTTTGTAGTGATCAGCCATAATAACATTTTTAATTGGTCAGCATTTTCTTAAAATGTCAACTTTTCAAAGTCATGTTGTGCTATGTACTTCTGGCATCAATTGGTTAAGAGAATTAAATTTAGCTCCCACTTACCAGGGTAGACATTTGAAACAATGCCGTAAATAGCTGACTGTATTACCTCCAGTTTTTATTCTATGATAAGACTTCTTTTTCACTATCCAGAGGATGATTAAAACTGAATTTAAAGGTTACGTTCATGAAGTTCAGCACATCTCTTGGAATATATCTCTCTTCAATGGTAAAAATAACTGCAGATGTTCAGAATCCCAGAGTTTAACTACAAAAGTTGGCATTTTCTATGGGAATGTGTGCACTTTTTATAATAGTTAGATAAAAATTACACAGTACTAATTTTTTTTCCTTCCATTCTGCTTAAATCTCACTGCAGGATGTGTGACACAGGAGAAGGGCTGTTCACCTTTCAGACACGAGAAGGGGAAATGATATATCAGAAAGTTCATTCTGCAACACTGGCAATAGCAGAGCAACATGAAAGATTAATGATGGAGATGGAGCAGAAGGCACGGGTAAGGTCCTTTCACCAAAATCTTTAAACTTATAAAAACCGGTAATGAACAAAAGAAGTATGGAGTAATGGCAGTCCATGGATTCAGCTGTAATGATGGTATTAGCTGTGTGGCTAACATAAAACAGACTTTTGGATTTATGTATTTTCACGGTCAGGGATTTTCAACGTGTGCTATACGATGATCTATTGTTAGTGTCTTTTTGGAATGGTGGATACCATTAAACACGAGATCCATGGTTACCTTCTTGAAAATTGTGTCTGCTACTCAAAGATTAAGCCTTTATCTGAAGCCAGCTGTGAGTTCTATCAATGAATAAGTGTTATTTGCTCCTCATGGCCTCACAGGTGGGAAAAAAAAGTTCAGTATAAACTCTCCTAGGTGACAGCAGACGTGTTCTGTTTTTCTTAACCTCTAAAAGAAATTACTTTCCCTACACTATAATAAGTACCAATGCAATGTGAGTTCAAAAAGAGCTATTTTTTAATTTTAAGTTCAGAATTTCCAGTTTGCACCAGTTACCTTTAAGCAACTACTGAGAAGTTTGGGGGTTTTTAAGACAGAAAGAAAAAAAAGTGTTCCCTGTATGCTTAGAAGTAGACATGGTCTTAAATGATCATTCTCGAAAGCTAACTTTCAACTGTGGTTTGAAGCCACCTTTACATCCACCAGAAAGGAAAGATATGGGGAGGCCAGGGAATGTGGTCTGCATGCTTTTCTTCTGAGATGACCATGATTCTCCACTTATCTGTGCCCCTAGAAAGAGATTTGAGGGTAATTGCACCATTTCCAGTGACTCTTTCTTCCTTCCTTCCTTCCCTCACCCACGATGTAGGAGCTCACAGTCATGCAAACATGACTTATGTGATCCTCTCCCCACACACTCCATCACTGTCAAAATATCTTGCTCACACTATCGAAAGACTCTTGCAAAGGGCAGCTCAAGACCCCAATGTTCAACTCCTTCTCCTAATTACTCCCTAGATAAGTTTATCTTTCTCTATTTACTGAAAAAGACACTTGAAAAATACTTAGATTTTCATGTCAAAAGTCTGTTATGTTGAATGCTTCCCACAGACTCTGCATGTCTCTAAGTAAGATCTGAGTTGGGAAGCCACAAAAAGTTAATTTTTTGGTGGTTTATGAGGAAAGGTGGATGAGTTTTTCAATAAAACTAGACAAAGCAGAAACATTTGCACAATAGTTGAGATACAGGAACTTTGGACAGAAAAAGCAAGAAGAAAAGACTTCACAATCCAGATTAAAATAAGGTTAGGGACACAGGAGCAATTGCTGGAAGGTCCAAGACAAGATGATAGAGTAAATGGAAGAGCATCTGAAGTACTAGAAGTGCTGGCAAAACACAACTGCATTCTGCTGGACAGAAAGTGATTGAATAATAGTCCAAAATCAGGAAAAAGCATCATTATAAATATATTTGCTTTTAAAGTGTCTACACCAGTAAGAGAAATTAGAGCATCTTCATGATGCTGTAATAAGTGCTTAGGTTAGATTACACAGGATTTTCCTTTCTTGGAACCACCACTTTCAGGTCTTCTACTTATTGATTAGCAGCTTTGCTGCTTAGCAAAGCCGTTTCCATTCTGCCATCAGATGACTTCCTTGAAACCTCATTTATGAAGGCTGTGGCCATATAGTATGTAATATCAAACTCTGAGAGCAGGCTGAGAAATCGAAATGACTCATCAGCCAAGCAGTGTATCATGTACTTGGCTCCTGGATGAGGCTGCGTTGTGATCTGCAGAGGGAGATTGGTAGAGGCCTGCTGTAGGCTGCTATAGGCTGCATAGAAGCTGTGGGCTGTGCAAAAGAGGCTAAAAAATCTGTTTATTTTATACTTCAACCAGTAAGCTAATGTTGGTTTAGTTTTGGAAGCTCTGCTGCTCCTGACTGATGGGGTGCTGAATATTTAAAGGATCATCTATGTCATCAGCAGCATTTGATTTGTATTCATATTAGAAACAAAATCTGAAGATATTAAATAGACTAAGTGTCGTGCTTTAACCCCAGCCAGCGACTGAGCACCACACAGCCTCTCACTCACTCCCCCCCAGTGGGATGGGGGAGAGAATCAGAAGAGTAAAAGTGAGAAAACTCGTGGGTTGAGATAAGAACAGTTTAATAATTGAAATAAAATAAAAGAAGAAGAAGAAAAGAAGATACAAAGCAAGTGATACACGATGCAATTGCTCACCACCTGCTGACTGATGTCCAGCCAGTCCCTGAACAGCAGCGTCCCAGCCAGCTTTCCCCTAGTTTATATACTGAGCATGACGTCATATGGTATGGGATATCCCTTTGGCCAGTTTGCGTCAGCCGTCCTGGTTGTGTCCCCTCCCAGCTTGTTGCTGGCAAGGCATGAGAAGTTGAAAAGTCCTTGACTAGTGTAAGCACTACTTAGCAACAACTAAAACATCAGTGTGTTATCAACACTATTCCCATCCTAAATCCAAAACACAGCACTATACCAGCTACTGGGAAGAAAATTAACTCTATCCCAGCCAAAACCAGGACAGCATCCACCCCTTATTCTATACGATCTACTTCATGCCCAGGTCCCACACTTTTCAGTATATCCCAATTAATCACCACCACCTTTCCTGTCTTTCGATATATACACACAGATATCATTCCCTTAGTCTATGGGCCATCCCAGTAAAATGTCCATTGAGTTCAATTAGTCCATGACTTTGGGCTCCATCTGTCATAACAGTCTTTCAGGGCAGGAGAGATGGTATTTGGTGTTGGATTGTTGCATGCTGAAGCCAGTTCTGGTTCCATCACCACTGCACTTTGCTCAGTTTCATCAAAATTCAGTCTTCATTAATCTGGCTGATTCTTACTGTAATACCATTGATATGGCATATAGCAACCACAGAAGTGATGACATACAGTATTATATAGCAGTTATCATCATAGAATTCAAATAATTGGCTATTCTCACCCAAAATCAAATCCCCTTGAGGTACACATCAGACTTCCCCATCCTTCCGCATTACCCACCAAGTGCACCCAGGTCCATGAGTAAAAGCAGTCCCACAGATGGGTTTGCCTTTGCCCGAGGCAGAAATAACCCAGACTGTCTTCCCCAGCATATTTTTTACGTGCACTACAGGGACATTATCCCCTTCTACAGTATGTAAATGTTGTGATTGCGCAGGGCCAGCCCAGTTGGCAGATCCTCTAGTGTTGACTAACCAAGTGGCTTTTGCTAAATGTCTATCCCAATGCTTAAATATCCCACCACCCATTGCTCTCAGTGCAGTCTTTAACAGTCCATTGTATCATTCAATTTTTCCCCAAGGCTNCTTAAATATCCCACCACCCATTGCTCTCAGTGCAGTCTTTAAC
>WAAD01022871.1:3542-15630 GCA_013389945.1 Fregata magnificens
GCTGCAGCCATCCAGTCTCTCAAAATATCATTGCTGTAATTGCCAGAATTATAGCTTGTGGTTACCTGCCACATTCTTTGGTGCTCAACTCATGGTTATTGTGCTGCCACAGTTTAAAACATTGGCTGAGAGCTGATTTGCAATCCACATAATGCTATATCTACTGCATACAGTACCGTATCAAACAACAAACACAGGCCTTGAGAGAAAGTGCATTGAAACATACCCACATAGTCAATGATATTTTAGAGGAGTAGAAAACACTGCACACTGGAAGTCATTCCAAAGCACGTGTCTTAAACTTTGGTTCTTAACCAGTGTGTAATAATAATAAAAATAAACAGTACTTTGAATCTTTCATCCTCTGTTATCACAAAAAAAGACAAGAGAATTCAAATATATGACCTGTTTCTCAAGACCTTTTCCCCAGATCTTCTTGCCACTGATAATGAAGGCAACCTATTAAAAGTCATGATAGGGAACATATTCATATATAGGCCAAATTTGTCACACTGTTAACCCTATTAAATGGCTTGGTAATAGCAGGAGTATTAACTATTTCCTGATAAGAAATTGATTTCTGATATCTTACTGCATCCATTCTGTAAACGCCCTTTTTCCTGACAAACGATTGAATCAGCGGCGATGTGAGTTTTTTTAATTAAACTGTTATTTTTCATAGAATCAAACTTATTTTTAATAGCACATAATTAGTACCACAGTACTGATGCACCAGTGGCTTCTGGGGGATGTTCAGAAATTCCTTGAGTTTCCCTTGTTGCTTCAGGTGTGTATATATTTTTTTGCATATAGTTGCCACCATCTTCTTGGGTGTGGTCTGAGTTATACAGCGTGGATGGAGTAGATATGTGCTGGTGGCGTTGGACAGATTCAGCAACTCTTGCTGTCCTGAGTTTATCGGTTACTCCAGATTTGACAACATCAGTAGTCTCCAGAGCTTTTCAGTTCTTGGAAGACTTTCACATGCTCTCTCTCATGCTATTCCTCTCCTCACCTGCAGTTTTCTGGTGGCTATTTATCCATCCATACACACAGGTACTTATAGAAGCCATTCACACAAACTCAGAGGAGTGTGTGAAAAGTGAAAGCCAGACCTGGAATTTTTACCTTGAGTCAGGATGAACATTGGAAATTGAGAGGTTTTCAAGACACAGAAGTAATTTCCACCTTAATCTAGCACAAGAACTTTTTCTTTCTTTTCAGTGAAGATCATATGGAAGATAACAGTGAACTTAAGCCATTGAGTCTCATGATGAGTAATACATGTCTCTGAGCATTCATCCCCACTGCAGAGCTAACCAGCCAGTTAGTCTGACCATCCACCTTAGGTGTGTACAAATGCAATTTCTGCTTGAGGCTGTTATGGTGTGTGCTGCACTCTTCATTTCCTGGTCTTGCACTGAACTCGGTCTTTCTGCCTGGTCTTTACTACTAGCATGTACATGGTACAGAAACAAGCTCAAGAACAGCTTCATGATTATTTACACTGCTTAACTGTCAGCATGTTCCCTGGCACAATTCTTGACCTTTCCAGGCAGTGTCTTAGCATAGCTCAGGGGTTGGCAAGGGCTAGGGGGTGTTCCCAGTAACTTCTGGTAACTTCTCTTGACGGAGCAAGGACTTTATATAGATGCAAGCCACACAGGGTCATCTGAAGTCTGGGCAAGAAAACTTGTTCATCCCATTTGTTTACTGGCCTTGCAGGGACAAAGCCGGCAAGGTTATTTCCTCATAAATTGAAAAAAACTTTCTGTCCATTTGCACATACAAGAAGTTTTTGAAAAGTAACATCAGTTTTATTCCAAAAGGTGCTTAAACTTTCCATAAGTACAAAATTGCCGTCTCGGTGGCTACCTAATTCAAGATGTGTTCTCTTGGTTCCTGGATATTTTTATAATACATTTCTACTTTTGCTCATTCCTTTAAGTATTTTGGCTTTGACCAGACTCAGTAGCACAGTATTTTAAGACCATTCAGAAAACAAAAATTAGTTTTTCCTCTACCTATTTCATAGCACATTCTGGGGAAGCCTACCCAAAGCAAAAGATTGTTTTCCTCTAACAAACATCTTCCAGAGAAGGCGGCACCAGAGAAGGCGGCAATGATGTTTTTAAGCCCTAGGCTGATGAACTTGTCTGGAACATGGAATATCTAAATTCAGTCCCTGTTCATCCTAATGTCCTTCAACATGGTGGTCTACATTTGTCCAATTTACGCTGTTTCCCAAGGTGCTTTATGGCTGGAGGTAGAGTAGAGAAGGGGAAATGCTGTGAAATGTTTCTGAGTCCGTCTTAGAGCCCAGACAGTGTATTGACAGAAAAGAGTCATTACATTAAAAAATAGCATGTAAACTTTATGAATGACTGACCAGCAAACTCAAACTGAAAACATGTTAAACTCGAGCAGGAGACTGTTTCAAGAGTACGCAAGAGTTTACTGATGGTCACTTAATGTTTCTATAGCCTCATTGCTGTTAGCTGGCAAAATGATCTGGTGAATCCATGTGTCCCCAGACACCCCAAATATTACCTTCCATTTTTTGGACTGGTACGACCTAACCTCTGATCCTGGTCAGGTTTGTAACTCTCATGAAGGATGTCCATCAGAGCATGAAAGAAGCTGAGGTAATTGTGAAAATAATATAGTCCTATCTGTTTATAGTCATGGAAATTTTGTTTGGTATCAGTCTGATTAATTATGTAGAAATATAGTGAATGCTGTGCATCTGTCACGATGTAAACAATGTTCTTGGTTTTGCTTTTTGTTTAACAGTGCATGTATGACGTGGAAACACAGCAAAGTATTACTTCCTCAGTGGTTTACCTAATGTTCAAATCCCACTCGCTCTTTTCATACCAGTTTCCCTTTTACTCACTACTAGAACAAAAGTGTAAACTGTAGATCCAAAATGTTTTGAAGCCAATGAATGTTTTGCTGTTGATTTAATCAAATTATAGATTGGGTCATTCTTGTGTGGAGAGAGCAATAGCCTAAAAATAAAAGTGTCTATTTCCACATAGTGCTTATAGAGTGCAAAATCAAAGTTGTGCACTATCAGTATAGCTAAAGGACAAATTATTTTAATTAGACAGTTGCAACCATTTGCTATAATACTATGCATATTTGCGTAGTGTGAAACCAAGAAATTTTGCATGTACCCAAAAGTAACATGTACTGTCATGGAAGTTCACACAAGAAATACAGCCTTTGATTCATGTTTTAAATATTTGACCTTTACTAAATGGTATGGCATGACTTATACATGTGATTAGTTCACCCTTGATGGTGGCCACTAGTGACTTTTCTTGACAAAGTCATGGTCATTCTGTGTTACTTTACACTGCAGTGTTTCCATCCCAATACCTTCACGCATACCTACCAGGTCTGAGCAGGTTAGTGTGAAGATACCTGACCCGACCTGAAACTAATCCAGCTGGATGTTGTTTTAGCCAAGGCAATACAGAAATCATACTAGGTCAACATAGCTGGCAAAGGTAAACTGTAAGCCTCTTTATACTTACAGGACATCCATTTTGTTCTTTAACTAGAGAAAAAAAAAGGGAACTAAAAAACTAGAGGAAGGAAGGAAAACTACTAATCCAAGAAAGACACACCTAAGGCCGTAGTGAAGGATGAAATTTTTAGAACTCCGTTAAGCTATTTTGAATGAGTATTGATAAGAAGGCAATGTATTCCCCAAATAAGAGTGCCAAAGCACAGGATGTAACAGAACTGAAATAAGCACTATAAACTTATGTAAATCAGTTCTAAAGTTGAATTTGAAAGACTTCCAAATATGATAAGATAGAAAAACACACAGTCAAAACAACATAAGCTCTGCTGTTTTACAAGGTAATGCCCCCATGAATAACCATGCAATCATGAGTGATGGATATTAATATTTGAAATCCCAGATTCAGTTGACCTAATTTTTTTAATCCTGTTTGATATTTTCTTCTTTTTTCACACAAGGTATTTTACCAAAGTAGAACCTTGAAACTCAGAAATTAATCTTATGTTCCACTGCATGATTTGTATTGTTTATTTAGGCTTCAGCCTTAATGACAGATATGTATACTTTTAGATTTGTATCAAATCCAGCCACTCTTGCATTTGTCCTGGAGATTTGTGTTTAAAGGTAAAGGTTTCCTAAAATGAAACCATAGGGAGAAATGTCAGCCAGAGGAATAACTAAAAAAACCTCCAGATATTAATGAGATTCATTCATTGTTCATGTCTAGGTGCTTAAAATATTAAAATCCATTTGTTTCTTTTTACAATGCTAAAATTAGGCAAGAGTCTCAATTTTCTTTTGAGACAATAATATCTCACTGTACCCTCTTAATGCAAACATAAAGATAAGAACTGCACAATAACTGAGTTTTAATTTAAATCAGTTACACTAGGATTTTGCTGCTTAAATTAAAACCTAATTTGAAGGAGTTTTTTTTCCCTTCTAAAGAGAAATGTAATCTAAGAAGTTTGCATATTTAGGATTCCAGTTTATACTGGACAGATGGTGGAAAAGTCTAATCAAAACGCTGCCTCTGCTGAAGCTCCACCCCCTGCTGGAACCGTTGAGTAATTGGTCTTGTCATCAGCATCAGCTAAGTGCCCCTCTCTCTACAGTGCAGAAACTTCCAGCCTTCTTCATTATTCTCCAAGTGAAGCCTGCCTCTTGAAAACACTGCCATCTCTCATAGTTGATTTAGCTTTCTCCATTTGTTCTACAATACAGGTCCTTTCACCATGAAAATCTTTCCTGCTACAGATACAAGCTTCACTCATTGAATGCATTCAGCACAATTAAAGAACGTCATGAAACTGTTACAGGACAGGACATGTTGCTGAAACCACTATGGTTTTTCTTCTACTTAAAGCATGTATCACCAAATACTTAATCAACATAGGTATGCTAGTAAGGCTTATGTTGTGGTTTAACCTGGTGTTGTGGTTTAACTCCACCTGGCATCTAAGCACCACACAGCTGCTCACTCACTCCCCCACAGTGGGATGGGGGAGAGAATCTGGAGAGTAAAAGTGAGAAAACTCGTCGGTTGAGACAAAGACAGTTTAATAGATAAAGCAAAAGCACACACAAGCAAAGCAAAACAAGGAATTCATTCACTACTTCCCACCGGCAGGCAGGTCTTCAGCCATCTTCAGGAAAGCAGGGTTCCATCACTCATAACAGTTACTTGGGAAGACAAATGCCATCACTCTGAACATCCCTCCCCTCCTTCTTCTTCCCCCAGCTTTATATGCTGAGCATGATGTCATATGGTGTGGAATATCCCTTTGGTCAGATGGGGTCAGCTGTCCCAGCTGGGTCCCCTCCCAGCCTCTCGTGCACCCCCAGCCTCCTCGCTGGTGGGGTGGGGTGAGAAGCAGAAAAGGCCTTGACTCTGTGTAAGCACTGCTTAACAATAATGAAAACATGACAGTATTATCAACATTGTTTTGAGCACAAATCCAAAACATAGCCCCATGCTACCTTCTGTGAAGAAAATAATTAACTCTATCCCAGCCACAACCAGCACACCTAGCAGGCAGCTAAACACCACACATTCGTTCGCTCCCTCCCTCCCAGTGGGATGGGGGAAAGAATCAGAAAAAAATGGTAAAAATCATGGGTTGAGATAAAGACAATTTAATGGGAGAAAAAAGGAAGGGAAAATAATAATAATGACAAAAGAATATACACAAGTGATGCACAATGCAATTGCTCACCAGCCGCTGACCGATGCCCAGCCAGTTCCTGAGCAGCAGCCACGCCTCCCTGGTCAACGCCCACCCAGTTTTTGTTCGGCATGACATCATATGGTATGGAATAGCCCTTTGGCCAGTTTGGGTCACCTGTCCTGGCTGTGTCCCCTCCCAGCTTCTTGTGCACCTCCGGCCTTTTCACTGGCAGGGCAGTATGAGAAGCTGCAAAGTCCTTGACTTAGTGTAAGCACTGCTCAACAACTAAAACATCAGTGTGTTATCAACATTTTTCTCATACTAAATCCAAAACACAGCACTATACCAGCTACTAGGAAGAAAATTAACTCTATCCCAGCCAAAACCACGACAGTGTAGAAGGTTCTACTAATATATAGTAAAAGACTGTTTTTAAATAATACATTAAACCAAGTATATACATAGTCAAATATATTTAGACTGACCTGTGCTCCAGCTCCAAATAATGGATGTCCTTCTGACAATGGAGGGTGATTCATTCTATTAAGAAGGAAAACATTGTCTTAGCAAAGGTACTGCAAAATTACAATCTTGTTCCGTCAAGAGATAAATCATGCATTCCCTTTTTACTTGAAAACTGATTCTGATGAAGGATTAATGTAAATAACTGAATGACACCAGAATTTTCCCACCTAAGGAGACACTAAAACCCAGGAGTTTGGAAACACTTGAGTCTACCATCTGATGAGCAGTTGAATTAACCATCTACCCATTCATTAAGATTCACCCAACCTGGAGATGTAATTGTTTGTCAGAGAATTTCTGGGAGAACCCCAAAGAAATTTTGCAACATACAGAGATTCTGATGTTACTAGTGAGTTTCACATATTCTTCATGTGTGTAAGAAGCCATAGCTCCCAGAAAAAAACCCTTTGGAGGCCAGTATATACCAATGAGAATTCTGCTAAATGTTAGTGAAAAACATTTTCAAACACAGCAGCTAGCAACATTACCAGCAAGACCCATAAAAGAAGGAATACCTCACGGGAGCAACAAGTCCTTCAGTTTTCTTAAAAAAACCCCTTGTATTCGACAACCACCAGAGACAAAGCCACAGCTCTGGGACAGGCAGGGGAAGCATCAACATTTAATAAAACTTACTATTTGAAATAGACGCTTCTTTTAGCGTGGTTGTTGAAGGAAAAGTGCAGGTAGGCATCTAACCAAAATGACTAGTGTTATGAGTGTGCGCAGAAACACCAAATCTGTATTGCAAGTCCTTCATGTGATTCATAATGCCTCAGGAGACAGGGAAAAATGGAAGATCTGTGTCCCCAAGCCCTGTTCCACATTAGCTTTGTGATGATGTCTAGGGTATACTAGCAAGCGGATTTTCAGAAAAGTGCAGCTTTCCTACCATCCCACATAACTGAAGAGGAGAACATGTCAAGTTCTTTAAGTTATCCTATAAAGATAAAGGCTCTCTCTTGTATTTAAATATCACAATAGTTTCTTTCAGAACTAATGAACTCAAATAAAGGGTTTGTGTACACAAGGAAGAAGACTAAAATCTATTTTCTTTATAACAGCAATAATAAATAGGAAAAGTTGATACACCTGTAAAAACTGAATGCAATGTAAGTTTTTATGACCAAACTATCAGTAAAAATAGTCTTAAAAATCTTTAAAGAAAATATTTTCAAAGGTATTTAAAGGTCTTTCTGTCTCCTGTTAATTTGTTCAACTTCTTAGTTTGAGGAGGCACTCAGCAAAATTTAGTTTTTCTTGGAGTCCTTAAAAAATCCCATGCACAGAAAAAACATATGGAAATTGCCCACAGGAAGCACATATCAGATAAACACAGGAAGTAATTATTCAGCAGGAAAGTTTGGAGGAAATGGGTTGTTTTTCTGTCAGTTCTGGTGTTCTGCGGGTTTCAGGACATCAACAGTAATGAAGGAAATAGATTAGCAATTGCAGGGCAGCTATTGTTTATACAGTGTTGACACCAAATGTCACTCTCCTAGAATTTACCTCGTAAAAATAATTTAATATTGTGCAAAAGCAAAGCAGCCTTTCTTTTTTTCCAACAATATCACAGCAGTTAGTCTTAACATCTGCTCTGCAATGAGAAGGTTTGAGGAGGAAATAATTCACCTGGTAAAGTAGTAAAAAAAAAAGGAAAATGTTAAAAAACTTCCAAGTATTTATTAACAATGGTTTGTTTCTTGTTTTTAAGAGGATAAAGCTTTATTTTGGAATGAACCAGTAGTATAGGAGCAACACAAATCCAACCTGAGAAAATATGAGGTTTTAAGTTGTTGCTTTAATTTAATTTAATTCTTCATTGAAATGAAAAAACCCTCATCTGAAGTAAGTCTTCTCTTGAAGTCATTGGGGACTCTCATTCCTGAATCAGCTGATTATGCATTAGGCAAGGATATGAACCAACATTCCCTTTCTCTCAATCAATTCAACTGAACATCAAGTTCTAGCTAACCACATTTGCTCTTTTGAAAATTTCCTAACAAAACTTTCACTGAAATAAATATGCATCTGTATAAAAGCCTTCAGGTTTGACAAATCGATATTTTCCTTGTGAAAACACATCATGGGAAAAACATTTCCAGCCTACTGTATTCCTAACTTCTCCCAAAGTAGAGAAAGATGATTATGTGGAAAGCAACTACAGCTGTGAAAGGTGCTCTGTTCTGTGCAGGTGACAAGGTAGCCCGAGTTATCCCTTGACAATAAACTTGATAGGAAGCTGCATGGAAAAAGGACAGGACAAGAAGCAGAAGAAATGTCCAGAAGGAGCAACTTTAAGTACCATATTCTCCTTCTTATATGCACAAATGTTTGCTCAGGAAAGCAGGATTGCAGCAACATATCTCCTCCCTAGCACCCCATGTAAGGATTACAGAAATTATCAGCAACCCTACTGGGCTACACAGAACTGAGCCAACTGTTCCTCAGTAGCTCTCCTGGCACTACCAGAAAAGACAGAAACAAAGAAACCCCATATGGCTTCTTGGATGCACACTTGTTCTAGATGTCATCAGTCCTGTGGGATTCTGTATTTTACTCATTTACTGCCATTTTAATTTTGCTGTACTTCCCTCCCTTGTATTTGATTCAGTCAATTATTTAGGTAACTATTTCATTTAATGGCTGAATATATTCTTAAGAATATTTCAGTTCAAATTACTTAGAATATTTTTCTCTAAGGATTTTAATGTCTTATTTTTACTTTAATCATTGATAATGGTAATACTGTATTATAAACATCGTATCTGGAAATGTAATAGACTTTGTTTCTCTTAGCAAAATATAATAAAGTATCTTCAAAAACTTTAAATATTTCTTCAAATTTTATCAATTGATAAATTAGCCAGAGCTGATCCATTTTCACGAAGACTGTTAGTTATAATAAAATAGCATTTTTTGCACATGAAAAATTGAAACAGCAGTGCAAAACTTTTTAATAAAAAATTATTGACTGGTTCTGATTCATTTTATTCATGACAGTTGAAGTACATTCTTCAAGTAGTACTATATCCCATCAGGTATCCAAATAAGAAGTTTTCTTATTACTCATTTAGATTGCTTCTTATGTGTACTTAGTGTCACAACAGCTTACCTTTGAGGCAAAAATTTCATTTAGGTGCTTTCAACATTGCATATCCACACTCACTTGTCATCCAAACAGCTGATCTTCAAATACAGCATTTGTTGAATTTGTTGAATATATTGAATATATATATATATTCAATATGTTCAATAGATTAGTTTCCTCTATCACTCCCCCTCCTCAGGAGGACAGAGGAGAGAAAATATAACAAAAGGCTCATGGGTCAAGATAAGGACAAGGAAAGATCACTCAGCAGTTACTGTGACGGGCAAAACAGACTCAACTTGGGGAAATTAGCTTAATTTATTAACAATCCAATCAGAGTAGGGTAATGAGAAATAAAACCAAGCCTTAAAACACCTCCCCCCCACTCCTCCCTTCTTCCCAGGCTTAACTTCACTCCCGATTATTCTCTACCTCCTCCCCCTGAGTGGCGCAGGGGGACAGGGAATGGGGGTTGTGGTCAGTTCATCACACGTTGTTTCTGCCTCTCCTTCCTTCTCAGCAGGAGGACCCCTCACACTCTTCCCCTGCTCCAGCGTGGGGTCCCTCCCATGGGAGACAGTCCTCCACAAACTTGTCCAACATGAGTCCTTCCCACAGGCTACAGTTCTTCACAAACTGCTCCAATGTGGGTCCTTTCCACGGGGTGCAGTCCTTCAGGAACAGACTGCTCCAGTGTGGGTCCCCCACAGGGTCACAAGTCCTGCCAGAAAACCTGCTTCGTCATGGGCTCCTCTCTCCACAGGTCCGCAAGGTCCTGCCAGGAGACTGCTCCAGCATGGGCTTCCCATGGGGTCACAGTCTCCTTCGGGCATCCACCTGCTCCAGCATGGGGTCCTCCACGGGCTGCAGGTGGGTATCTGGTCCCCTGTGGACCTCCATGGGCTGCAGGGGGACAGCCTGCCTCACCATGGTCTTCACCATGGGCTGCAGGGGAATCTCTGCTCCAGTGCCCAGAGCACCTCCTCCCCCTCCTTCTTCCCTGACCTTGGTGTCTGTAGAGTTGTTCCTCTCACATATTCTCACTCCTCTCTCTGGCTGCAATTGCACAGGTTTTTTTGTTCCCCCTTCTTAAATATGTTACCCTGGAGGCACTACCACTGTCGCTGATGGGCTCGGCCTTGGCCAGCGGTGGGTCCATCTTGGAGCCCGCTGGCATTGGCTCTATCAGACATGGGGGAGGCTTCTAGGATCTTCTCACAGAAGCCACCCCTGTAGCCCCCCTGCTACCAAAACCCTGCCATGCAAACCCAACACATGGTGTCAAAAAAATGGCCTGGTAGATTAGTCTGAATCCAAAGTAAAAAGAATTTTCCACTGGGAGAGCTGGCAAGGCTGAGACAGATCACTGTCTATTGGACTAGAGCAGAACAATGCCAGCTCTGAGCCCAGTGAATTGCAGGAAATAGGAAGATAGTCTAGATATGAAGATTCTTGGGAAACTTTCACAGAGGGAAAGCAAGATATGGGCCAGGGGGAGTTACCACACTTGTTTTACCAGCTTTGCCTCCACATGTATGTCAACCTTTTCCTGAGTATTTCTAGGAGGAAGGCTGATGCAATGACCATTCCATCAGGCATCACAAAAAGGTGCTAACCAGATGTTCATTCATGTTTCCCTAGTGAGATGGTTCCCAGATCAGTCTCTCTAAAGCATGACCATTAAGGCATTCTGACCACAAATGAACCTATTACTTTTTGTAGAAGAAGAAATCATGCCATGGTCTTCAAGTGATTTCACTTTGTCCTTTTATTTAGTTCATGGAAAGAACAATCTGAATGGGACTTGAAAGGGCAGCACCATTTGAAGGAAGCATTGAAAAGACAGTGATGATCCAGCTCGCTGGCATACCAGCTATTCCTGCAGTGTTTTTCTAGCAGAGTGGGATTCACTTTTGAAATGTGACATTCTTTCAAACACTTACCCACCATAAAGTGCAAATAATAGTACATCTTTGCAGGCTAAAAAACCCTTTCTCCAATGCTTTTATACAACATTTGAGTCTCTGGAATAATCACATTATAAGGAATTAATATTAAGAACAATATATAATAAATTCAATTCTTTCTTTTCTTCAGCCTTAGGTTTGGTTATTTTTGTGGAGTACATATCTATCCCCTAAACATTTATTAGTCAGACTAGAGCTTTTGGTTATCAGATTCCAGAGCTTTAGCCCTAACCTCCAGCTACCTTTTAAAGATTCTACAGACCTCTTCCCTGTGGGTGTTCTGTGTTTGTTTGTCACTTTCAGAAAGTTTTCTTTAAGACGATCTGTTTGCTGTTATTGAAAATCATAATTATAGCTTATTAAGTAAGAGGGCTGAATAAGCAACTCAAATCTCCTTTTAAACTGGTAAGAGAAACTAACTGAAGAAAATGTGACCTGAAATTAAGTTTTGTCTTCAGCATCTGATTTTCTCTCAATAGGATTTTCATGTAACAAACAATACGTTGTGATCCCTTCAAAAATTAATGTTGTGGTTTAACCTGGCAGGCAGCTAAACACCACACAGCCGCTCACTCAGCCCCCCACGCCCCTAGTGGGATGGGGGAGAGAACCAGAAGGGCAAAAATAACAAAACATGCTGGTTGAGATAAGAACAGTTTAATAACTAAACTAAAATAATAATAATAAAAATAATAACATTGATAAGAATAATAATATTGTAATGAAAAGGAAAACAACGAGAGAGAGAGGGGGAAAGAAAACAAAAAAACCCCCAGGTGATGCACCCACTCACCACCCACTG
>WAAD01022873.1:5497-30712 GCA_013389945.1 Fregata magnificens
AAAAAAGAAGTGATTACTCATGGGAGCATACTGGTTATTGCAAAGCTGACCACATTACTCCATTTCAGAGCTTTTTAGAAGAATTTTCTACTCTGACAACTCCCTTTTCACCCTTACTTCACAACCACTGTAGGCCGTATCTCTTGCTGCAGCAACACTCACTGGAGAATATGTGTATGCAGCCAGTCACATAACCACACCTGGGCAACAGACCAGGGATAGAGGAAAGGAAAAAAAAAGAAAAAAAAAAAAAGCAATACCACAACTCACCCACCCATAACGTTGCTTTACCCAGTACACAAGNCACACTCTACAACATTTTCTGCTTGCCAGGTTATTTAATCTGTTTTTCTGATAGGTGTTAACTAGTTTTAATATCTGTAAGACATTGTAAACCCTGTAACACAATTACCTTTTCCTTCTGCATTAAGGTATTAGTCTGACAGTTTACATTTACCTCTGACTGATACTTACGTTTCTGAAAAAAAAAAAGGTCAAATACAGTGAAGGAACTATTTGTGCTGATTAAAACATCCTGATAGTGCTCCAATGTGTTTTAAGTTGTAAAAACTCCAACCATTTTCTCAATTCCATCTTGTATTTACCATATGAGTTTAGGGAAATAGCACTGTTTTCCAAAATTTTTATTTCCTTCTCTTCTCCTTTCCTTTTTCTCTCCCTGATCTACTTTAGCTTCTCAGATACTAAATTTGAGACATGTTAGATATTCTGTTTATGCTAGGTGACAAACAAATCTTCCCAGTTAGTAGCCATCCTTGTCCTCTTCCTTCTACTTGAAGCCTTTCCATTTTTATAGAAGATTTTATTTAGCGATCGGTAGAGTCAGCACAGAATTATCATGTGGGTCAAAAATCTGGAAGAAAGTTGACAATAATCCATTTTTCCATCTCCATCATTGCACAAATCCTGGAAGAAGATCCAGAAGTTCTCAGGCTTCACATTCATCCAAGTGCTCCTGATGTGCAGAGGATATTCACAACTCCAAGGTCCACAATCAATTCTTAAACTGACACACTTAGCACTCAACAAGGCGGTACTGATATGCATTCGCTTTATCTTAATTGAAAGATTTAGTTTAAAAAACAAACAAACAAACAACCCAAAAGCCCAACAACCCAAAAGCAAAGCTTTCATACAGAGCACCAAGAGCAACCTGACAAAGATGATCTGTTGGTAAGACTGGCACTGTAACAAACTGAAAGGTATGATATTTACCCTCCTGGCGCAAATACATCATCCTTAGTTTCTGCTCTGGAGAGCTTACAATCTAGAGGACACAGCACAATACAGAGGGAACAGAATAGCGGCATACAGGCAAGGATGAAGGGTAAAAAAATGACCATAACAAAATAGCATTGTATCCTTCTAAGGCTTGTATACTGTACAGTTGGTATTTTCCATTTTTAAAAAATACATGTAATAATTTTTATGACAATGACATGGATAGTCCTCAGTCAGCATGAAGACCCTCTTCAGCTGGTTCATAAATACGTACTAAAAGAAAAAGCCCTGCCTTAAGAGCTTCTAGTTTAAACAGACAAGACAGAGGGTATAAAACAGAGGCACAGAGGGGGAAGAGATTCTCTATCTGATCAGCTACCCAGCAGGAATAGACCCACAAAACACAATCTTATTTACAAAAATACTGCTCAACATTTTCCAGTCACTGTGGGTTGACACCACCCTACAGAAAGACTCAAATGAGGGAAAAAAACAATAACAGTCACAAGACAGAAAGGAAAATAAAGAAGAGCTCAGATAAAAATGGACAGAACTCCAAAAAAGATGGTTGAGAGAAAGGGGAAAAACATTTCTTCATTACAGCAGAAGACAGGATTTTGAAAGGTTGACTGCAGTGAGCTGGTGGAAGAGATAAAATTACAGGAGAAAGAGAGGGAGGAGAGAACCCATGAAAAGCTGAAATCCTGGAGGACTAGTTTGAAATGGATTCAGAGATAAAAAAGAAAGCCAGTGGAGGAACAGAAAACAAATAGCAGACTAAAACAAAGGATGGGGCAGTATTTACTCATCCAAATGTCTGGGTTTTTTCTCATATTTTAGTTGTGATTTGTCAAGAGTGGAAAATTAATTTAGTGTGTAATTGCTCTAAATACCTTGGCATACCAAATTTGTCAAAAAACCAAACGAAACCGAATCCCAAAACCCAACAACAACCAACCCACAAACCAAAATACTCTCCAGAACTACACCATCCAAACAATGTCAAAAACCTGCTGCAAATATCACAGCAGTAGTCCTTATTCAAGAAAATGGAATGAGAATAAACTTGGTCAGAAGCTGCAAAAGCTATTTCATTAGGCAAAAAATGGTTAACTGTATTCTGATCACCTTCTACTACCTCCAAGGATTGTAGGAAGAGATATTATTAGCGATGTAAAATTGTAGAGCTGTAATTGTTATCAGTGTTGTTTTCTTCCATACAGTGGGTGTTGGATACTTGAGTAAACAAAAGACCAATGGTCAACTCTTGAACAACAAACATGGGATGGCTGCACTGAGCCTTTAAAACCACCTGATTAAGCATGCAGAGTTCTTGCAATAAAATTCAATAAGCTACTTCTCAGCAGTGCTGTAGAGCCTTTGAATAACTTATAAAAGAACTTTATATCCCAGAGATACTATGAAGCATACTCCAGAATTTGACAGGTTTTGTGCATAAGCCCACGCAAACTTCTTGGTTGAGTTGATCTTAGTAATTTAAATCCCTTCAGACTTCAAGATCCTAGAACAATCTGAACCATTTTTCAGAAGCTGGTATAAATGGCAAGAACTTCTCGCTCATTTCTTCCTGTTCACTAAACTCTTTGCATACATCGGTCAGCCTTACAAAATACTTCCCTGTTGGCCCAGCTGCATGAGAAACCAAACTAGCATGAGAAATCAAACAATTTTCAGACTTTAAAATAAAAAAGGCTAAAATGTCCTATTCCTTTCCATATATATAACTTATTTTAAAAAATTGACTTTCTCATCCTGGATGATGGGTTTGATTAACTGCGTACTTCTTACCAGCCCTTCACTTGGCTTGATGTTTGTAAGCTGGATCACTTCAAGGTGAGCAGACTGGGAAACCAGCGGATCAGAAGAGAGCGAGATAATGTGATCACAGACACCAGAGAGAGTTTTACACTAGGAAAGAAAAAAGAAGATAAAATGTCACAATAAGCTAACTATTTGCCTATCAACCTACAACTTAAACCACTACATTTTTAAAGTACATATTAAATCACATTGCTGAATCTACAAGGCAGAGGGAATGAAGGAGGAGGGGGAAAGGCCTCAGTCAGCAGCAAAATACAAAATCCGTTTTCTGTGATGACCCCGAACTGACACAGCGTCAGCCTAAGGGAAGAACAAGAGGCAAATGCTTTTGCATCTGAGTAGAAAAAAAAAGGGACTGCGCAAGCTGCTCCCATGCGCTCTCAGGGTTAGGTGGCCTGCCTCTGCGCTGTGCTCAGGCACACAGGGAGCGCGTGGTGAGTTCCAACCCCCCTCTCTGCCCACATCTTCTGCAAAGACATTAAGTGACCCGAAACCCCGCTAATTTCAGCTGAACGTGCAGATGTTCAGCACAGATGAAAATCACGATGACAGGTAACTCCCATTAACTCTGAAGTTTATTCTATACTAATAAAACATGCTAATTGACTTTGGACTGAGTTCCTCATGTTCTACTGCTGCCAAGCATGATTTACTATTGCAGGCATGAGGATTACAATAAATAACCACTTCACGATGGGATAATTCTTAAACTTGTTATCCTTGGCAGCCTCTTCGCAGCAAGACAGAAATAAAAAAGATTCTAAAAAGGCTGGGACTGTCAAACGGGTACTGTGTATCTCCTCATCTCTCACTCCCTAAACACCCTCTTCTCAGAAGTTGTGATTTTTTCCTATCATTCTCTCATATTTCTGTAAGCAAGTGATTTTTGAGAGTTTCAATGTTTTCTGTGGAGTCCCCTTTCAGCAACTAAAACTGATTTCTTGGTTCAGGTTTCCAAATGCGTGTTTTGTCAGCAAATTCAGGGATTAGGACATTCTTCTGGTCCCAAAACTGTGGGTACCTCCAAAACCAATTAAGAATCAGCTTAACTGCTCTCAAATTCAAAAGATGAAAGCTAACCAGTCTCCTCAAATGACCGCAACACAACTGCACACAACTGCTGCACCAACCGCTCTTCCAAGATTGCAAAGCATACTTGTTAAAGTAAAAAATATCTACAACAATGTTATGGAAAAATAATAGAAAACTTGATATAGCCTCCTGGCCAAATCACCATTATAATTGCAAATGTCCAACTACAAATATCTTATGTAAAAAGGAAGGTAAAAAAACTTAAGTGATAAAAGCAAAAAAAATTCCAGTGACAGTGAAATCTTAATCCTGTTACAGACCACTACATTGGGATTTTCGCCTCTTTAAATTATTTACAAACAGTTGGAAGCTTAGGTTTGTATGTAGATGGCTTATTTTATTGAACAATAATGTTTCAGAATGAATAAACAAATCAGAATCAAATGGAAAATACAACAAAATTTATATTACCAACATGACCTTCTTCCAGAGATATTACCTTCAAGCATAGACACACACACACACACACACACACACCCCTTCTGCTTTATCTGTATTTCATGATGCAGAATCATTACTGAAAAAAGGAAGTCAAGAAATACATCAAATGGGGTTAAGAATGCTTTGTGCTTTACCTGAATTAGGAAGAAGTGAAAAAGCGAAAAAGTGAACTTTATTGCAAAAATTTTTTTAATGTCTTTTTGGATACATGAAAATTGCTTTGAGCTGACATTTTAAAAAGGTAAAAATGATATAAAATTCCATAATAAAAATGAAAGCTTTGATTTCCTGTTTGCTTGGGTTTTTAATACAATGCTGGCATGTTATTTGTATTTTCTTCTCTCTTGTAACTGCAGCGACAATTATTGAAAAATTACTCTTAGAAAATTACAGAACACTCAGCTCTCCACATGCAAAGTGAAGAGACCTACTTTATAAATCACTCTCTGGTGATGAAAACTGAATTTTTCACAGATCTTTAGACTTGTATTTACCCACCTATTCTTCCTATTAATGTCTTCTAAAACTACTGAATTTATGGGTTCCTTAGCAGTTTCAGAGAAACTTCTATTTACAATGAATTAATGTATGATTTTTTTCTCCTATTCCCAACTCTTGCATAGCAGAGATATGCCAAAACGCACAGACAAGGAGTGTTCCTACCACCTAACACAAGGTATGCCATTTCAAGTTCACAGACGTGGCTCCTCATTAAAAAGAAGTCCTCAGCTGCCTTGACAGATGATGGGGAAAGGAGAGGAGTGAGGCAAGTTCAGGATGTGGCACGGAACAGAAGGCTAAGCTGAGATGCATTAAATAGCTCCCTGGAGCAGCTGCTCTCCCTCTGCCTCTCTGTGAGAGGGGTACAGACAGCCTATACAGTAAGCCTATGGAGATCAGCATTCCAATATGGTTATATTGGTTGCAGTCCTAAAACAAGGTGGTGTGAATATTCCCCAAGAGGAGCTCTGGGAATATTGGATGCCAAAATCACCAAGTTACTACGATAAAAAAATCTGCCATATGCTGCTATGCATTTCTGAAAGATTATTGTCTTTCAGGTCTTGCAGCTTTCTTTCCATCTTAGATATTCATACTGCCGTCCAACAGCATGATATTGTACCCATTCTAAGCACAACAAATGAGCTGCAGCAAAGTCCCTAGAGAAGACCCTATGATTAGAGGATGCTCTTTCAGATTAAGGCTTCAAATTCTACGACCTTTCCAAAATGTAAACACTCATTCAACACACGGGGATGCATACATAAGTGTCTTAGAAAAATGATATTTAGGGGCAAAACTCTGCTGCATTATTATAAAATCTTCCACTTCATGAGTACCCAGATCTGACCAGGGTGAAGACAAAAGTTGAAGACAGAGAACTTTTAAAGCTCTGTTAAATGTTATCATGTTTATTACTATGTATTAGTATCAGAGGTGACTGGAAACAGCAAAAGAAAATGGAAGGTACAGAAAAGTGAAAACAAAAGTTCTTTAATTACTTCTCTCATTTTCTGACCAACAGAATTAGCCCTTTTTCTTTTAATAGAGCACTAGTGGACCTGAGTGATTCAGTAAGACAACACGCCATGAACTAACCGCACCCATAAAGAGAGTTTCTCAAGAAACAATCACTCTGGATAATGAAACCTAATCACAACATCGTCTGCTTAGTAATTATGAAATAGTTCTGTCCAGCAAACTCATTTCATTGAAACATGTTTTGCTCTGCTTGTAAGGACTGTCCTTTCCTTTGGAGGGGGAAGGATGTTTGCTGTAGGAGGATTTTGAATTTAAGGCTCACTGCTACTGCACAGCAAACTGGCATATTCATATTGCCCAGACTTCCAAGGGATGACTAGCTAATTTGTTTTTAATTAAACTGCTCATCTAATTTCAGAATACTATGCATTTTATTTCAGTTTTCTTGCACCAGCATCGTTTCAAGACCTTGGGAAAAAAAAGCAATTTTTTTTAGAAGATGGGTCTGGGTTCCGCTCAACCATCCGAAACTCTCAGCAGCTACAAGAAAATATCTAACAATTCCTTTAGTTTTCTTCTGAAAGTATAAGAAGTCTGTTTGTGTTAGGATACTTACAGAATCTTACAAGCCTCCCTTATCCATTATACATTTAAATAATTTTGGTTAAATACTCCTTGGTTAAAGAGTTGGACTGTAAGTAGGATCAAGTGTCTACTGGGCTTGTGTGAAAGGCAAATTTGCATTAACTCTGAGTTTGCTCAGAGCCAGGACAGCAAGGGGCCCACTCTTACACAGCAGGTATCCTCTCCCCACTGCAAAGACAGGGTAGACAGGCTGTCACTGGAAACATGTCCAGGGGCTGACACAGGCAAAATAATGCATTTTTCCCTGCCTTTACTCTCAGAAACATCTCATTCGTGGTTTGCGAGTTGTCTTCTTGTGTGTGTGTGTCTGTGGAGGATGGGAGGAGGAGGGAAATTGAGCCCCAGGAACATATTGGAGCTCAGATGGCTCTGGGACACATTCATAGCATACAGCTGTGTCAGTTTGCAACAGAGTTTAACCAGTGGCTCTGAATGTAGTTACTGACCAGCTCCTGCCTAGATTAGTGCTGTTGACTTCATTGGCCAAGGCTTTTTAATATACCAGTCAGCATAAATCAGCACACAGACAAAACAGCCTTTTCACCAGGAGCATGCTTCCTCCCATTAGGCCTCTTTATGGAAAAAGAACTTGGACCTATTCAGTGGATCAGGACCTTCCATGGCAAAGACGCTGCCACACGGCACAAGAACAATGTTAATTTAATGGAGGCAACATGCTATTGTATTTAGAAAGTTCCCAAGTAAACCGCTTTTGACTTCTCTGTGCTCCTCTTCCTAAACAGTTCACACTGTGGCTCATCAGGTTCATTCCATATTCATTCAGGCAACAACCCTGCCTAAATCTAAAGTTATGATCGATGCTACTTTACTTCTAGCTTGACTAAATTTTCCCTAAGCTCTCCAGACTTCACTGGAGCTTTTACCTTAGCAGATGCAAAGCCAATTTGACAAATTATGTAGGTGCAAGAAATACAGGGGGGGTTATTATTATATTTTTATTATTATTTATTAATAAAAAGTTTAAAAATTATTATTTTATTTGATGAAAAGTAATGGACTGACTTAATATTTTGCATGTAGGCTACTCAATTAATTTGAGTGGAAGAAAAGCACACAAACAGTGCTCTTTTGCTCCTCATTTTGTTCCAAACAATTTATGAATGCATTATTTTTCACCATAACTATTCAGCACAAGCTGTACTAGACTTGTATTTTAGTTTCACTAAAACTGGATGACAGTACAACTCACCTTTTCTCTCAAACAGCAGTTACCTTTTGTTACTTTGTACAACTACATTTCTGTTTATGAAAACATTGTTAACGGGATCAGGATCCTTTATCTTTTGTAACTCTTGATTCCCCTCTGCAATGCAGTACTAGCTACAGTAAGACACACAGGAAGATGAGCATTCAATTGCTCCTACAAAAATCAGCAGGCATTAAAAATGCCCAGCCTTTCTCAAGCTGCACTCAGCTTTCAGTGTGCAAGGTATCTGAACAAAGGAAAAGGATTTGGCCAGGCCAAAAAATGAGCAAGTTACAAAAGATTAACTTAGAGAAATGAACAGATGATTACATTTTCTCCTTTTGTCACACAGTCCCTGTTCCCACTATAAGCCTTACAGCAATGACTTCAGTTCTCTTTGCAGTAACTCATCACTGCACTTTAGTAATAAATTCTCCTTTCTATTCAGTGACAAACTTACAATTGCAGATTAAAGCTACATCACAGTCTTTATATGCAAAGCTAAATGATTCAAAGGAAGATGAAAAATTTCACTACACAGCATCTAGTTGTTTGGCAGAAATTCAAGGAGAAACATTTTATTTCACTCAGCAGGCAACTAGTTTACACCCCAGAGAATGAAGAATGAAAGATAATACTTAGTTTCTACCTGTATTTTCGTACTGTAGTGTACCAATTTCTAATAGATTTTCCACAATTGCTCCTTCTTTCAGCCAGGGGGATGAGGACCTAAAGGTGACTAAATTAGATTTGCATCTGTTCTGATTCTCTGTGGCTACTTCAATTTGTGCTGGGAAAATGTCTGGCTTTGCAGCAGAGTGGAAGTACTTAGGGACACGGCCAGCTTCAGGGGCCTCCACAAGCCATGGCCTTTCCTCAAACTGTTCATCTGTTATCTGTTCCATTCAGGCAGCTCCAGGGTCACAAAGCATTTCTGGTCAAGCAAACAGACCTGTGTTTGTTCCTGTCCTTAATTTTATCCAGGCTAGTGACCAATCTTAAATCTATCTTGGCAAGTATTTGCAATACTGAAGCATCCTGGCTTAAGTACATTCCCAAGGCTGAGGGCAAGAAAAGCACCAGCCTTCCCCATCAACTCTCTCACCTACGTTATTTGAATGAGGGATATGATGCCAATAAGACACATGGCCATTCAGGGCTAAAGGTAAGAAAAAAATGTCTTGGCAATGTTAAGTTTAATCTGTTTGAAAAAAAAAAAGCTCAGTTAGTTACAACTGACCGAGACAAAGCAACTTGCTACATGAGCATTTAGGATGAAGTCTAACTAGTTAGCTTAATCCAAACCAAATAATTATTAATCAATTAATTTCAGTCCAAAACAGTTGTTGTACTGTAGGGAATACATCAGTAACTCCAGCAATCTTAGAACCAACTGGACCTGCACTTGCATTTGTACATATGTGAAGTTTAAACAGAGAACTAAATCTTATTTTGGATAAAAAAAGCGAGGCTTCTATTAGAGGGAAGTTTGCTGGGCCCAATTTGCAAGGTATAGACTCTTGAAAGAAAGCAGGTGGTTACTTTTTCTTTTTGTTCTTTAATAAGACTATAAAAATGATACCTTTGACAATGCATTTTTAGTCGACCATAGTTCTATAACAAATATTCAAATCTAGTGGGCAGGAATGAATTATAGTCACTGTGGTTTCTGCAAGGCTCTTAGCAAAAAGAGAACATTCTGATCCATTACTTGTTCTTTTCTTTTTCAATTTAGTAACTCTTTTTTAATTTAAATAGCTCATTTGTTTTTCAAAAATTCTGAATATTAATTTCACTCTGTGGTACTACTTTCTACAGTTTTCCAACTCAATAAAACTATATTTTTTTGCAGTAAAAGAAGCGTAATTTTAAGAGAGTGAAATTCCTTAGGAAAACATGCTCTTTTTTTATAGAATTAAACTAAAGAGAAAATTCAGTTAAAATTTATTATTAATGTGACTGGAGCCCAGCTTCTACTTTCTATAATTAGTCCTTCTTGCTATGCTCTCAGTTTAATACCCTACTGCTTCACATGGATTAATCTGAACTAGATATTTCCATCATATACAGCCTTGAACAGCTGGATGGAATCAATGAATTACTGTTCAAAGATTTTAAGGCTCCATTCAGAGTTTTGCAATGTTTAACTTATAACTCCCCAAATAAGCAGAACTGATACCCTTTTAAGCTGAGCAGTTTTCCATACATTTTATCATCTCAAGTTAAATCAATATAAAGATTCTAAATATGAACTAGAAAGAGCATACTAATTTCCAATTTTGAAGCAAACACCATACCTATGGCTTATCCTTTCATATTCAGGCCCACTGTATTTTAAAACCTGTTCTTCTTAAGTTAATATTTTCTATTGCCATCTACTTCTGTTGGTATCATTTTCTGGTGATATTTACTTTCTGTTTATATTAATAAATTATTACAAGTATTATTATTTATTTATTTATTACGTTGCCTACTGAGCAAAAGGTAACCTGGAAAAAACATACTGAGAAATGAAGTGGCAGAAATATGAAACATTTCTCTGTATTCATGAATATTTCAGAAGCATCAACATTTTAATGAGCAAAAATCAACAATTTATCCCTGTGTGGTTTTATCTTTCTTATTCCACAGAAACCAAGTGTTTCTGTGAATGAATTCACAGCAAACAAAACTTTAAGAAATACAGTTATCTTTAAAACAACTGTTCAACACACCTGCAATTCTAGGGCAGAAAATTATAGAAGAGACTTTTTTTTCCCAGACACGCTTTGCAACTCCATTTAGAAGAAAGAAACAAGATGAAGTAGGTAATTTCTTCTTAAAACTTCATCAGTTTTCCATAAGGCCTTTTCCCTCTGCATACATTTTATGTGTTTAGTTGAATAACACAGATTAATTTACTACTTAATCTAATATTGTGAGTGACAATCAAAATGCTTTTATATAGCATTTGAAACTTGAATTGCTTGGAGTAAACAAAAATATTTCTTTCTTGAATATAAGCTGAAGCTATACAGTTCTGTCTCCACAGAATACCATTTCTTAAACATATCAGTGATATCTAAAAACCTAACATCAGAATAAGTTTATTGACATTAAAAATACTATCTACGGACAAGGTGATTCAGTAGTCTCCACATGAACACCCACACTGCCATCTCTGAAAGAAAGAGGACATTCATTTGCTTTTCAAAAGAAATTACTGCCATTCGAATATGAACACATTAACTATTTTTTGGCCCTACCTAATTAAAGTAAACCAATCAGTTACTTAACTGAGGATGTTGCCTTTGGTGAAGGACATTGCCTACCCCACCATGCTTTAGAGGAAAGCATGAATATTCAGTGACAGGTTAACTTTGGAGGTATCCATGTATGCACTTCAATGGCAGCAGAGTGCTCTCACATCCCCTGCCTGGGCCCACACACCCTCTTGCCCCCCGATTTGGCAGAAAGTAGGCTTGCTCCAGGGGGAATGGGGCAGCATCCCCACAGGAGATGTGTGCTTACAGAGCTCCAGCCCCTGAACCACGGCACACAAGTCTGAAATAACACTTTGGGCCATGTGAACAATGGAGATGTTCAACCCAGAACACAGGTTTAACCTGAAATAAACCTCTGGACCACCGATAGGTAATGCGGACAAAAATTAACTACTCTGATCCAATGATCTGCTCCTAAGGTGGTACGGTTCTTGATGTCCTAAAGGGTACTTAACTGTCTGTGCTGGTTTTGGCTGGGGTAGAGTTAATTTTCTTCACAGTAGATAGCATGAGGCTATAGTTTAGATTTGTGCTGGAAACAGTGTTGATAAGACAGGGATGTATTCATTATTGCTGAGCAGTGCTCACACAGAGTCAAGGCCTTTTCTGCTTCTCACCCCACCCCACCAGCGAGCAGGCTGGGGGTGCACAAGAAGCTGGGAGGGGATGCAGCTGGGGCAGCTGACCCCAGCTGACCACAGGGATATTCCACACCATATGGCATCATGCTCAGCAATAAACTAGGGGGAAGGCTGGCCAGGGGACGCTGCTCGGGGACTGGCTGGGCATCGGTTGTTTGGTGGTCAGCAGTTGTTTTCATTTGCATCACTTGTCTTTCCTGGGTTTTATTTCTCTCTCTCTGTTATTTTCCTTTTCATTATATTATTGTTGTTGTTGTTAATATTATTATTATTATTATGTTTCAAGTATTAAACTGTCTTTATCTCAACCCACAAGTTTTCTCCATTTTACCCTTCTGATTCTCTTCCCCCTGTCCCACTGGGAGAGGAGTGAGCAAGCAGCTGTGTGGTACTTAGTTGCCGGCTGGGGTTATAACACGACACTGTAATTTAATTTATTTTCATTTCTGTAGCTGTAGTTCTTTTTTACTTATGTAAGAAGGATCTCTTAAAATTTTACTTCGATCCTTAGTGGGAACAATAGCTTGCAACAAGGATTTCCTTAGGCTAATTGCATGAATTGCTAATTAGTTGTAAGTCATTGCCTTTCACTTTTGTGAGGAACCTTCTTTCCTTGTGTCAGGAAGAGAACGTGGTACGTGAAATCGTATGGGGTGAGCCCACGGTCTTGAATTCAGTTTCCTATTTAAGTCATCCCAACGAACACAACTATATGTTGGTATCTGATCATTCAAAGACAGCTGGATGTGATGCTGGCCAGATACCACTTCTGTTACCTCCAGGAGTTTGCACAGTTCGCAGATGGATAATGTACACAGAAAATGGACTTGCAATAGCTTGGTCTTTGAATTTAAGAAGAGAGAATTTACTTTCTCTATATATAATAACAGTGTGCATGTCCTCTCCTCCCAATCTTTCCTAGTTCTCCCAGCATTTCTCATTCCAGATTCTTTCTACGCCTTTCCAAAATTTACTACTATTCTTTTTATATCAGAGAACTTTCTTTTTAACATTCACCTCTAAATTTACTGGATGCATAGTCTATAACAGGAGATTTAAATTCTTAATCCCCCTCTAGAACATCTTTAATCTAGTTTATACTTGTGCATTCAAATATTGTTATCTCATAAGGTATCTAATGACCTCTCTTCTTTGACACTGGCATAAAAATACCATGCACTCTCTCAAGATCTTGACATCAGTAGGCTGTTCCCCTTTTTTTTTAATCTACCTGTTAGATTGCTCCTCCCCAGATTTTCTAACGGGTTAAAGCCACAACACCTTTCTCTGCCTTCCCAGGAGAGGGCTTAGAAGGAACTGTGACTGCTTTCAATTCCAATTCTATCATCAACCTTTTCAGCTGTGCTGGTTTTGGCTGGGATACGGTTAATTCTCTTTATAACAGCTAGCACGGGGCTGTGTTTTGGATTTGTGCTGAAAACAGTGTTGATAATACAGAGATGGTTTAGTTGTTGCTAAGTAGTGCTTACACTAGTCAAGGACTTTTCTAGCCTCCCATGCTCTGCCAGGTGCACAAGAAGTTAAAATTGTTGATCCAAACTGACCAAAGAGATATTCCATACCATATGACGTCATGCTCAGTATATAAAGCTGGGGAAGAACAAGGAAGGGGGGGACATTTGGAGCAATGGCGTTTAGTCTTCCCAAGTCATCCTTACGCGTGATGGAGCCCTGCTTTCCTGGAGATGGCTGAACACCTGCCTGCCGATGGGAAGTAGTGAATTAATTCCTTGTTTTGTTTTGCTTGCGCACAGCTTTTGCTTTACCTATTAAACTGTCTTTATCTCAACCCACGAGTTTTCTCACTTTTACTCTTCCGATTCTCTCCCCCATCCCACCGGCGGGGAGTGAGCGAGCAGCTGCGTGGTGCTTAGTTGCTGGCTGGGGTTAAACCACGACAACTGGTAAAATACTCCCTTTCAAATTCAAAATATGATTTCAAAACCCATCTTTTAATTGCTCAATCACAGATTTATCTCTTTCCTCGATTGGAATTTTGGCCAGCTTTTGCCCCATGAAATCCCATCCATCAGCTGAAATGCAACATGGTCAGAAATGATCCAAGTTATGTGTAATACATATAGTCATTTTTAATTGTAGCCTTCAGTAAAACATTCAATGCTCTGTTCACGTTTCCTTGCAAGCTTGAGCACTAATCATAGAAGCTAAGTAAGCTCTCCACAATAATACGTAGGTCCACCTGTCACCACAATGAAGTTACTGTGGATTAAAGAAATAAGCCTATATGAGTCTGAATGATGGAAGATAATATAACTTTTGAAACCTGTCTCAAATTTTTGCACTCACATATATTAAATGAATCCCTCCCAGTTTCCTCAAAATTTTCTGTTGAAGACGATATTATCTGATGCTTCATCAGCTCTAAACACTGCCAGCTCCCTTTACAATCATAGAATCATAGAATGGTTTGGGTTGGAAGGGACCTTAAAGATTACCTAGTTCCAACCACCCTGCCATGGGCAGGGACACCTTCCACTAGACCAGGTTGCTCAAAGCCCCATCCAACCTGGCCTTGAACACTTCCAGGGATGGGGCATCCACAGCTTCTCTGGGCAACCTGTTCCAGTGCCTCACCACCCTCATAGTGAAGAACTCCTTCCTTTTATCTCATCTAAATCTGCCCTCTTTCAGTTTAAAGCCATCACCCCTTGTCCTATCACTACATGCCCTTGCAAAAAGTCCCTCTCCAGCTTTCTTGTAGGCCCCCTTCAGGTACTGGAAGGCTGCTATAAGGTCTCCCTGGAGCCTTCTCTTCTCCTGGCTGAACAACCCCAACTCTCTCAGCCTGTCTTCATACGAGAGGTGCTCCAGTCCTCTGATCATCTTTATGGCCCTCCTCTGGACTCGCTCCAACAGGTCCATGTCCTTCTTATGTTGGGGGCCCCAGAGCTTAACGCAGTACTCCAGGTGGGGTTTCACAAGAGCAGAGTAGAGCAGGGAAAATCACCTCCCTCAACCTGCTGGCCATGCTTCTTTTGATGCAGGGCAGGATATGGTCGGCTTTTGGGGCTGCAAGTGTGCATTGCCAGCTCGTGTTCAGCTTCTCATCAACCAACACCCCCAAGTCCTTCTCCTCAGGGCTGCTCTCAATCCGTTCTCCACCCAGCCTGTATTTGTGCTTGGGATTGCCCTGACCCATGTGCAGGACCTCACACTTGGGCTTGTTGAGCTTCATGAGGTTTGCATGGACCCACCTCTCAAGCCTGTCAAGGTCACTCTGGATGGCATCACTTCCCTCCAGCATGTCGACCGCACCACACAGCTTGGAGTCATCAGCAAATTTGCTGATGGTGCTCTCAATCCCACTGTCCATGACTCCGACAAAGATGTTCAACAGCACTGGTCCCAGTACCGACCCCTGAGGAATGCCACTCGTCACTGGTTTCCACTTGGACACTGAGCCGCTGACCGCAACTCTTTGAGCGCGACCATCCAGCCAATTCCTTAGCCATCAAGTGGTCCATCTGTCAAATCCATGTCTCCAATTTAGAGACAAGGATGTCGTGCAGGACAGTGTCAAATGCTTTGCACAAGTCAAGGTAGATGACATCAGTTCCTCTTCCCTTATCTACCAACGCTGTAACCCTGTTGTAGAAGGCCACCAAATTTGTCAGGCACGATTTGCCCTTAGTGAAACCATGTTGGCTGTCACCAATCACCTCCTTATTTTACATGTGCCTTACCATATTTTCCAGGAGGATCTGNAGTGAAACCATGTTGGCTGTCACCAATCACCCCCTTATTTTCCATGTGCCTTAGCATAGTTTCCAAGAGGATCTGCTCCATGATCTTGCTGGGCACAGAGATGAGACTGACTGGCCTGTAGTTCCCCAGGTCTTCCTTTTTCCCCTTTTTAAAAATGGGGGTTATGCTTCCCCTTTTCCAGTCAGCAGGAACTTCACCAGACTGCCACAACTTCTGAAATATGATGGATAGTGGCTTAGCAACTTCATAACCCAGTTCCCTCAGGACCCACAGATGCACCTCATCAGCTCCCATGGACTTGCGCACCTTCAGGTTCCTTAGATGGTCTCAAACCTGATCTCCTCCTACAGTGGGCAGTTCGTCATTCTCCCAGTTCCTGCCTTTGCCTTCTGCAACGTGGGTGGTGTGGCTTGAGCACTTGCCAGTGAAGACTGAGGCAAAAAAGTCGTTGAGTACCTCAGCCTTGTCCATATCCCAGGTAACCAGGTCTCCTGTTTCCTTCCAGAGAGCACCCACATTTTCCCTAGTCTTCCTTTTATCACCAACGTACCTATAAAAGTTTTTCTGGTTGCCCTTGACGTCCCTGGCCAGATTTAATTCTATCAGGGCTTTAGGTTTTCTAACCTGATCCCTGGCTGCTCGGGATGCTTTTTGCTAATTTGTAAAAGATACATACTGTATATAGCAGATGTCAGAACTCCTGGCTCCTACAGCAGAAAACAAGCATGTATTGAAAACCAGGCTATATATAATGATTTCAAACTTACAGCATTTCAACTTTTGCCAAGATTATGCAATTAAAAACTTCATTACTTAAATACTTGCAGAGATCAGCCTAGCAAAGATGATGATGTCAGCCTCACTAAAATTGCTAACTCTTTGTGCCCCACAGGGGAAAAACATCAGTGAAACTTAAAAATACACAGAGACATTTTATTCGGCATCACTGTGAAATCAAAGCACCAAAAGCTTATAGAATTCAGCTTGCCAAGCATTTGATATAGGAGGACTGAAAAAAAAAAGTATAGCAAAATTTACTGGAAAGCTCACATTTTAAAATAAAGAAATGCAGTATTTTCTTGCTTAAGCTGCAGTAATAAGAAAAGTAAGGCATCAAAACCTACCTAAATGTGAAATACAGTGAATAAATTAAACCAATTCATTACTCACTCTTAGGAAGAATATCTTCCTATCTAACTTTTAGAAACAAGTTCTGGGTTAACTTAATACTCAACAAACTACAGCCACAACACGAAATGCAATTTAATGTCTAAAACTTAGGTGCAGTTTTCAGACAAAATTTACTAAAGCTTTTGACTCTCCATTCACCAAAGTACCAGCTTTTCAAACTCATCCTGTGTTCTGATGCCCTGATGGCTTTCATCTGCTTTATTTATGATCAATAGCGCTACAGATTCTGGGAACAGACTGTTGTATTTATGCTGAGAATTCAAAAGGAAAGGATTGCATTAATTTTCCTATCACTAGGCTAGCTCCATGCTCCTATGAGGAATAAAGCTGTATAAATGAAGTTATATCACTAACATAAATATATATGATTTCATAGAAGCCTAGCAACCAGCTCACTCTCAAAAAAAAAAAGCCATTTGTCAAAATCATTCTTGTGACCATGGTTTACAAATAACAGATGGGCCTGAGCCAGACAAACCCAAGCCCTTGCAAAGTTCCTGGCTTCTCATACGCCCAAGTTTGGCTTCCATAACATCATTACCTATTCACAAGTAGTTCCATACATTCACTCAGTAATACCCAGACTAGTTTTGTTATCATACTGGCACTGCATAGAAAAAGCACAAAACACACAGCTCCATAATTCTATGTAGTCTATACAAATATATTTATTAATAGAAATCCAAACACTACTCACCACATGAAGAATTTTATTCTCTGTTTCGTATACTGTGCAATCCTGAAAAAGTAAAGCAGAAAAAGCAGGTTAAATTGATCCCATCATTCACCCTTCCTAGATTTATCCTTAAAAAGAATTAAACTGAATTTAAAAGTCTTTAGGATGAAACAAAAGATTTCAAAGTCTCAAACAGAATGGAAAGATTCATGTAACCAAAGTGTGAAGCCACCACAGAAAGGAAATACTGGTAAACGTTTATATCTATTCACTAGTTCTTGCTGCTTCCTTCCTTGAGATAGATAACGATCTACCTCCACTTTACATCCTTTTGGCACATACCAGCTAGTCACATATATGCCGGACAAGTGGCTTCAACCAGCAGTCCCTGACCATGGACAAAAATGACCCGCTTCTAGTGGTAACACTGAAAAACAGAGGTACCAGCAATAGTCTTAAGTAACTAAGAAAGAAAACTAAGCTGAACAATTCCTGCTGAGCTGAACTGACATGTTTGCACACCCTGCCAAGGAAGAGAAGGAAAACCCTGGGAGGAGGAAGAAGAGAAAAGGGAACCACTGGTTGTTTACAACACTCCATGCAATGGGAGGGAAGACAAACGCGGAATACAAAATGCACAGGAAACTTGAGTCAGACCATCTTATTACATACAGCCTGCTGCGGACTGCATGCACATTGTTGTCACCTTAAGTAGCATGTGAGGCAGTTTCTATAAGCAAGACTAACAGATGGGAGGCTGGGGGCTGTGAAAGTTTTTCTGACAGGCGAAAATCTCAGTGGATATAGAGAAATAGAATTAGTAAGGCAGAGAGCACATAAAATGCAACAACACTGGTGAAAGAACCACTCTTTTTGAAGTTCATCAGATGCCATAGCTTTATGGTAATTAGTGCAAGCTCTGTTTAGAATGGATGCTTTATAGCCTACCTAGTAACCCACGTGAAAAATGTGACTAAGTTTTCATGTTTTAAGTCTCATCTTTAAATCAGTTTATCCTGTTAGAAAACCAACTTTGTTACATGCAAGTGTTTTAAAAAACTGAACTTTTAATCCATGAAATGCTTCTAGTGTTACTCAGGCAAGAAAAGCCAATGTGTTCTTAAGCTTTATATAAAGCAACCTATGCAGAAGCAGCAGGTTGATCAGGGACTATCTTCCTAATAACAGCTGTTGGCATTCAGGAAACATTTGCCAGTATGTGCAGCCGGAAAGACAATCTAACACGTTTAATTATATGCAGACATCAATGAAGTATTTGCAATCTTAGCAGCAAAACACACATTTCATTGTTATATGTGGGAGGGCATGTAACATTTTCAATCTGGATACATCTATGTTCTGCATGGTTTCTTATGAATCATTTTGCAAAAATAGCAGGAAGGGATTGCAACATTTATATTGAAGACAAAAAAGAAGTGCTTTTAAGCAGACATAATTATTTCATTGGTAATAGGAAGAGTTTACTATAAGTTTAAACATTCAGCTTAAAGAGGATACTGTTTGAGGAGTCTCACTACTAAGGGAAGAAGGATTCTGGGTTCTTAAATGCTGTAGAGCTTTATTACAACCAAGAAATCAGTGAATAACAGAGAAACACTGCTACATCCTTGAAATGAAACTCTTCCACACAGTCATGAAGGATACTAAAGAAATACGCCTATTTCTGACAAACTAAGAGTATATATAAAAAAATAAAATATTTCTGAACCTACAAAACACAGGAAAGCAAGTGGAAAACTTCTCAGGCATCCAGTCTATGCATAAGGGCAGGTGGCCTCACCCTTAAATCCTCTCCTCAACACACAATTCCCTACGAATCCAGGGTCTGGGAGGAGGAATCGCTAAATGAGTTCATCACATAGCAGACAGCTGATTGTTGATGCTACATCTTCGTATTCAGGCAAGAGAAAAATTAACAGTAAACCATAAAAGACAGAAAAACTGGAGGAGAGCAAACACATTGCTTAGGTAAAAAAACAATACCAAAATATACTTTTTCCATATGTGAATGACATCCAACTAAACATAATTCAAGCATGAACTCAGGAAAATGTGCAGGAATGGAAAGATCCATGCCAGCATAGCCCAGAGCAGCCCTGAAGTCTAGGATTCAAAGAAACCTAGAAAAGGTCACCAAGCTGATTCCTGCATCGTAGCATGCTTGTTTTAACTTCCTGCAGTCATCCCTAGAGACGAGGGCTGAGACTGCTTCTGAATGATCCCAAGGGCAAAGCCTACATGTCGCTTTCTTTCATAGTGAACAGTTTATTTCCCTTTAGATTTTTTAAGTCACTCCACTGCTTTGTGCTTTATCTTTAAGCAAGTGCTGAGGATAACTGTGCCCACCCTCTTCAAACATCCCTTAGGTAGAATGATAAGCTGAATGCTTATTGCTGGGGGCCTTTACCATTTACAATTATTGCTTTTTCATACCCATTTCATTTCAACTAAAAGAGCTTAAAACACTTGAGAACTATAAAAGAGTCGCTAACTATGCAATTAGAAATAAATTTGTATTCTTAATAGCATACCACCCACAGCTGGAGAACATCTCTTCCTTCCATACCTAGACTACAAGCCCATATCTTACTCCTGAAAGATCTTCTTAAATATCTGTTTAACCACAGTACCGAAACATTGCAATTAAGGTAAGAAACAGATCATACACAAGTTTAACATCAACTTTTTTCTACTTTAGAAAAGCAGGAACACACAAAAAATCTGCAACCAATCTTTACTCCTACACAAGCTAATACTTTGCTATTTACTTAGTGAAACAATACTGTGATTACCCCTGAACTGAAATACATAGATACAGCAAGCAGGAGATATTTTACTTTTACCTGTTTATTCTCTGAACTTCACACATATATTCACTGACAAACTATAACTAAAGCTAGGCTATATGATCTTCGTCTAACCAAACAAACACAACTTCAGCTGAAACAGCATAAGGTTATCTTCTAAATAAGCATTAACTTCTAAAAGAGTAATAATGCAGATTGCTAATAAAGCAACAAAACCAGTTCTGCGTTAATTTATACTTCCTGAAGATGTAGTCAAATATTGGCCATTAGCAGTTTCAGAGAGGAAAATGGGACAGTATCATCTGCAAAGAAAGAGAAATAAAAGGGGAATATGATGGGACAACTTAATTACTAATATCAGATTTTCATGGTCACTTTTTCCAGCTCTGCCTCATGCATCAAAAATGGTAAAAGTGACCTTTGTGGAGGCAGCTGGAACTAGGCTAAGATCCTAATAAAAAGGGAAACATGAGGTCCAAAACTGGAAGAAAAAGAAAAAAAATGCAGTAAGGGAGGAAGATATGAAGAGCAAGAACAAACCACAACAATCTGGGAGAGGGTTCTTCTGCCCTTTCAATCCCAGTATAATTTTAAAACCTATTTTTAAGTCTAGCAAGACCTATGCTACACTGCAACTGAGAGGCATCACTTCTATTTCTTCCAGAACTTCTGACCTTCATAAGCACAATTCTGCATTATTTCTACAAAAATTACAAGTTTTATCTGCAAAAATCCTATTGTAATGTCATAAGTAATAATTACTAAAGACACTTAAATTAAACCCACTGAATTAGACAGCACTGACTGGTGACAATGCTGCAAAATGTACACATCTAACCCCACCCTGCCCCAGGCATTGCTAGAACAATTTGCACGTGAGGCAACATATATAAAATACAAATATTTGTGGATTTTATTTTTCAAATGCAATGTTTATGATACTTTATTTTTCCATTTTATTTTCTTCTCCCCTCACTATTATTGTCTTCTTTTTAAACATTTTTCTTAGTATGTCACAGAAGTGGGGAATGGGGTCAGCTAATTACACCAGCACTTTTCTTATTCTTTAGTCCTTCTCTTTGCAGCCGAGTTGATTAAATTCCAACTCAAAGTGTGAAGTACTGAGATCTAGAAGACCTGCCAACTCATCTTACTGCTCATATATCTCACAGGGAAAAAATGTTCATGCAGTTCTCCAGTACTATAACTATGGGATAATATTCAGCAGAAAACACTTCTATTTTTGCATATATATGATCTGGTTTAAAAGTCCGAGTCGGCAACCTGTCAAATTACCTATTGCAATTACCTACCAAACACTTCTCCTCTCAGGGTACTTGCAGGCTATAATCTTGAAACATACCATCATTATTATTACTACTACCACTATTACTATTTGTGGTTTTGCCCTATATTCTAGGCAGCTGCTACACTGCACGCTTCTTGGCAGTCTTAAGTTCCTGACAACTCCACGACTTAGCTTCAGAACAAAGTTATGCTAGTTCAGAAAATAAAATACATACATACAAATAGTTAAGGGATACAAAAATGGAGACTTGGAGAAACATGTTTATTAGTTCTTTCAGCAACAAATCAGCAGTGTTTCAGCATTTCTAGTAACCCTTAGATCAGAGTGCTGAAGAGAAGGCATGGACTTCTTTCACTGTATTTTCTTGTTCAGCAGAATGCCTTAGTTGCTTATGTATATTTCGTCATCCTGATTTATTTTTTCCTCCAAGGCAAGGAAATTTCCTAGGTAGAACTGATACAGAAGCAGGTTACACGATTGTCAAGAACAAAAACCAGATCTCCTGATTTTCAGGTAACATGTTAGCCCAAAAGTGTCCTTTGTGAATTCATATGATAGCAGCATTGCTCAAAAGCAGGCTGTGTGGTGCTACAGAGGTGGAGTCAACTGGAGCAACTTGCGAAGAACAAGAGCTTGCCATGAGAGCGTGCCTTCTCCAGGCAGCTTTCAAGCTGCTTCTGGTGGTGCTTCTTCACTGTTTTTTTCATTTGTTTTCCTCTGCAGTCCAACTGAATTTACATGAAGGCCATTTACATGTGTGTGTTTGTGTATATTGCACTGTTTTTACCAGTATTTTGCTGATAAAATGTAGGCAAGGTTAGGAACACAATTTTAAAAGCTGTAGTGGAATTGTCCGGGAAATGCATCTTTCATGAGCAACCCCACACATCTTCCATGTCTACGTTTTAAGAGGGCAACAGCTAGATTTTATGTACTGCATAAAAACAGATGTCTGATAGAACTGCTGTCACCATTATTTTGAAGTCACGTAAAATGTTCTAAACTATGTAACTCCAGTTCTCTATTTGCAACAAAAATAATTAATTACATGATTGCTAAAAGAGGGTTCAGACTCTCATGCATTGCCAAACCTTTGTTATAAAATCTCTCTTGAGCAATGTGGCCATTGGTTGGAATTAAGCCAAGCCAGCCTTTAAATCCCTTTGCTTCTCAAATTGATCAGAACTGTAACTGAATCCTTTAATACCAGTATATGTCAAATGGATTGTCTGTCGGTCTTGCTACTTAGCAACAATAAAAAATAATTAACTTGAGAATGCTCAGATCATAACTCCCAGTCCCTTCAGCCTCAGGACTCACCATCAAAAATAAGTTGTTCTGGCTTCAAGGATCCCACTCTGAGCCTGTTCAAGTGTCACTAGCTCTAGGGAATTTATGGCATTGGCTCTAGAAAGGCTCATTTGGTTTGGATTCTGCCCAATTCAGCTACGGAAAGAGAGCCACAGGATTGAGGTTTGCTGGAGTCATCACTGAAGGTTCTCACAAAAGTTCTCAACAACAGTGATGACAAAGTCTAAAGCTTTGCCAACACATGAAGAAGGCAAAAGTTTTATAGCTTTCATAGTACCTTCATTTATTATTACCTTTCATCGCTTTTCTCAGACCACGACAGTGGTACATAATTTCCAAACAGGTACAAGGGTAAGATAGGTTGAGTCAATTTAGCCCTTCACTACTTAGAAAATGCATGGAAAATATATCTAATACAGCTGATGCCAGGATTAAACAATAACAGCTTTGAAACAATAAACTTGATCGATACAATATAGGCTATGGCAAAATGCTGTGTGCTGTAGAGCATGACAATTAGAAAACTGAAGGATATTAGGGAACTTGCTCAGACTGTGATTTACAGGTATGTCTGGGTAATTACTGGAACAATAAAATACAAATTGGCAGATATACAGATCTGTTGAACCCCCTTCCCTCCAACTCCCCTCCAAGAAACAAAAAATTCCTAAATACCCCCAAAGCTACAGAAGCTGGCAAGCAGCTAACATTCTCCTCTGGCAACAGGCAAAGAATTATGAGTGTGATACAGGCAGAGGTTTCCTGAGTTGCTTTACCACATCTTTGATTTTAAGAGGTCTAGCAGGACTTTGGATACAAAGGTGCGGGCCTTGGGGACACTGACAATTACAAATGTTTGGAAGAGAGAGAGGGGAAGAGGAAATACCTATTTCCTGTCTCACTACCTAAAATGCAACAGCAACCTCCTCTTAAGCTATGCAACAATCCAGTACTTGCATAGGTAATCCTTGGCTGCTACCATACAAAATGAATTTTTTAAATTACACAACCATTGTTAAAAACCTATACTGTATTTCTAAGTGGACTCCCCAGAATATGTGCTTTCCCTGACTTCCTTCCCACTGAGCTGCTCCAAAAGAGTCTGCCGTCACGGCTGCTCCTCCTCCTTCCGACTGCCACAGTCTCAGGGAGCTCTATCCTCAACTCTCTCCTTTTCTGCAACCTCTTCCCTATTGCTCAGCAGCCTCCTAAAATCATGCTGCTTTAATTATCGTCTCTGTGCGGATGAGTCACAGATCTCTCGTCCCTTCTGTTCACATTTGCAGTTTAGGATCTCCTCCTGGATATTTGCCACGAGCCCTAACACAGTACGCTGAAAAGCTGAAATCACGTTTCTTCTCAAACCCTGCTGGCTCCCCGCTTCTTTCCCTATCTCTGTCAACAACTCCACCACCTTATGTCCCACAAGCTCGCAACCTGGGTGCCATTTTCAACTCCTCTTCGCTTCCCACACAAATCCTGTCGATTTTCTTCCCACTGCTGTTCAGAAATATTTGCTTTCTTACCACTTTGCTACAATTATTCAGTCCCTGCAGTTTCTTGACACTGGGTCTATGGCATCCTCACTCTATTATTATTCCTTGCCTCTCTACACTGAAGCTAGAGCTTGTCTGTATCTGCAGGAACCCACTCTGTCCTCCCCCACTGGAAACATGCGTAAGAACTGATGGAGATGGGACAAAACAGAATGGTGAGCACGCACCATTTAAGATACTAAGGGTAGAGGAAAAAAATCTCTATTGTGAAAAATATAATGCAAGCTATTAAATAAATGCTACATAAAAGGCCATTTCCTATGCAACCTACACAAATGCTTCTAAAAGTCTACAGCCTTTCCCTGAATATTTAATGAACCTGCAGTTCTCTAAGTTCATAACCCTTGTGTACAAACTAATAGCAATTACCAAGCTTACTGAGTACAAAGAATTGCCTTAATTTTATTTAAACAATCTGCATGGAGTGGCACCTATCACCATAGTAACAGAATACTTCATGTAAAAATTTAACACAACTTACATAAATCACCCACAGATCAAGCAACTACTGGGAAAAATTGCTTGCTGGATTAAGAGAGATGCAATATGTACACTAAGCTCTTTTCTTCTATCTTTCTGAAGTCATTTTCCATTTCCAATTATTTCTACCCTCCTTTCTGTAAAAGACATCATCTGGCTTTCCTTTGGGATCTGGTCACATATTAGATCTTAATTTGCATATAAAGAGTAACACTTCTTTTCCTGCTATGCCATTTCTAAAATGAGCTGGTATACCATTAGG
>WAAD01022873.1:30734-89408 GCA_013389945.1 Fregata magnificens
AGTATTTTAGCACCGACGGAAATCACACTGATACTTGCTTGCATATCCTGCTAGAATCAAAGTGCTTACATGGTCTAAATTGAATTTCAGCTCTTAGGGTGGTTTCTCTATGCAGCGACATTCTCAGCAGGTAAAAATAAAATCCACTGAAACTCTCAACAAATGAGAAGTAGGAAATGACGCAAAAATGTTCCATCCAAAGGAGAAAAAACAAAGTCAAAACACCCTTTTTTTCACATCTCTAATTCAGAAAAATAAGTGTCATGCATTCAAAACTAAATCTTTCATTACTGACATCGAAAATAGAGTTTGTAGTATGATGTGTTGTGAGTTCTTAAGTTTTCAGTGTCACTTCCAAGACCATTTAGAGGTAAATAACTTCTTAATTTTTCACTTCTGCTTTTCCTCTAGTACTGTCATGAAAAAGAAGTCTGGTTTATAAAACACAATCGCAGCAAAATATTTCATGTTTCATATAGTGCCTAGGTGGTTATTCTGCCAACAGAGGAAACAAAATTAATCGAACTAAAGTAATGATATTTAGGTAGATGGCACTTCAGGCTCAGCTATGACTTGAATGTTTCATATTGGATCATCTGAAATTCCTGATGTACTTTTAATGGATTTAAGCAAACAAACACATACATACCTCACATTATATTCCTGAAATAAAGATTGACCCTACACTTTTTCATGCTCAAGGCTTCTACTAGCTACCTAGCAACACGTAGTTTCTGCAATTCACCCTACTGAAATGAAATCTTGCTTCACTGCACCTGGTTACAGAGACTGTACTGTCTCTGGAAAGGGAAATCAGCTTCCAAAGTAAAAAAAATGCAGACTTTCAGTCTTCACTTCTACTGATACAACCAACATAATCTTAATCCATCATCATTAATGATAAATTTAGCATTTATAAAGAATTACACAGGACACATGGCATATCCTCTGCCTGCCTCTATTCAAATGGAAACTGTGATGCTACTCAACACGCACTGACACAGTGCCCACAACAATCAGGCTGAGAAAAAGAGGTTTTATATAAAGGAAACATATGAGTTACTAAAACACATTTTTCCCCTCTGTCTACACTTTATCTCAGTTTCCACCAACTTTCTGCTACTTTCTGCAAGTGCTTCCACAAGTATGTGAATTAAAGCAACAGTCCCTGAGTCTTTCACCGTCACCTTGACCCACTCAGGCTCCTTTTCTTGGAAAAATTTAACAGCTGCATTGGTTTACCAGCATATGCCCCATCAAAAAGACTATTCTTTTTTCCACAAATTATTCTGCTTTGTGTTTCATTTTTCCCCATGATCAGAGGCTGTCAATCATTAATCCGGAAGAAAAACAACCAAACAAAAAAACAAACAAGCCAACATGCACCCATTTTTGCTTTCTGGTCACTAAGCTTCTTATGTACACAGCAATCTTTTGGGGGCTTTTGGGGGTTTTTTTTTCTTCTTCCATCCACAAGGAAAAGAAACTACTTTCTCTAAGAATGAAAAGGAAAACACAGCTAACAAATTCACAGGACTTTACAGGGTGGGTTTTTATTAAAGCATGCAGTGGTTTCATAAGCTACTTTGAAAATACATCACAGACTACACAAGTTTAGGAAAAAAAACCTCTTTACAGCAATTATCTCAATGACATCATTGAGGCATCAAATTATTTCTAGCAGTGGTTCATATCCCTATAGACTATTATTGATGTTTTAAACTTTGAGCTATTCCGTGCCTAATCCTGTTTCAAAAAGGACTCCAAAACTTATATCAAAAGACAACAATATATCTACAAGTAAGCCATTTCAAGGGGAAAAAAAGTATAGTAAAATAGCAGAAATAAACTACCAGAATCAGAAAAAGGCACCAATGTTAAGAACCTTAGGCACTTTTTACATTACATTAAATTACATCTGAAATTTTCCATAGAAGTGTGCTATAGAGAAATATGCTACTCTACCATGAAAAAGAGAAAAAAATTGCTAAAGAGCATAAATTGAAACTACTTTGACACAGCTTCTTGTAAACAAAAAACAGTTTCATGTTTCCAACAATCCTTTAAATTCTGTTTTACCTTATACATTATACATTGACTTCTAAGTGTGAAGAAAACAACTGCACAGGATAATAGGTATCCTGAAACACCACTACTTCTGAGCACTGCTTTGAACCTCATGCAAAAGAAAATCTTGCATAAAAGCAGCACTTGAAGGATACAAGGTGAGTCTAAATTTCTGTCAGTGTTACTTGCAATAAGTTATAGCACTTTCATATGAATACCATTTGGATTCTGTGTACTATAGGCAGATATTGCCTGGGTATTGTTTTCAAGGGGGGCTTTTTTGTTCTGGTTTTAACTTTTCACCACATCTATTTAGATACACACTTGTACACTTACCCCCCTACTTGTACACTTATCGGAAATAGGGCATTTTGTATAAACAGTGTACTATGCAAATATATGTTTTAAATTTCAAGAATGTGGCCTCCTCACCATGAATTATTTTTACTTAAAAAAGCGGGGAGGGAGGGGATTATTACTATGGTAGGCTAACAAAGACTTTCCTGCAAGCATTTGATAATAAAATTGGGGTGGAAGGAATAATGTTGAAAATTTAAATTAAAAATTTTAAAAATTAATACATAACTGTTTCCATCAAACAAGTGTTGCTTTGAAAATCCCAACAATTTGGAAGCACAAAGCAGCTTTAATGAGGAACCAATCACACCACTAAACTATTAAAGCCAGTTTATTAGCTAAAGATATCTGAGGTAATTAGCTAGTTGGTATGACCTAAAATACAAAATTTTAAAGCTATATTTAGCGAGTCTTTAAAGTCCTTAACAACTAGGACTTAAAAACCAAAATGAGGAATTGTGACAGAAAAGATTATAGGGGAGATACTTTGTCAAAATAGTACTAAGGATATTAGTTATTCTTCTCTATTCACGTATTTGATATTGTCCTTACCAAACGAATAGAGCCATTTTGTATTATCGCATTTGGATTCTGAGTCGGGGCAGGGGGCTAAAAAAGTAAATTCCCTTTTTATCTTTTAAACTGGAAAACAAGCCTACACATAGTTTCTCAGTAAGACTTAATATCTGAAACATTCATCACGTGAGTTACAGCCATTTGATTACAAAAAATGCAATGTCATAGAAAAATAGTGCATTACTCAAGAAATAATTTGTGATCCTTTTCAATATCTTTTATCTGAAAGATAGCAATGGCTAGAATTCCAACAAAGATTACTCCTCTAGCATGGGAAGTGAGTCCATCGGGGCATGGAATATATGGACACTTACTTTTTCGAATCTCAAAACATTTTTAAATGGAGAATAAGCTCCAAATCACTCAGCTGAGGCAGTGCAGAGGGCACTTCTGTATGTGCTCTATATTAGGGCTTTTAGCTCAAAATCCCAGGTGCCTCTATGTCCAGACAGTTTTTGTGGATGGTTGTCTTGGTCTTCCCTAGCTGTCTTCCATCATGGCTATCACCTCCCAAATTGCATCACTCCAGTTCTCACCCCATGTCGTCTGAAATCTGAGTTTACCTCCAAATGTTGCTGTGAGACAAATGAAGTCAGAAGTATGTTCTGTGACAACAGTGCAAGCCAGGTCCATGTCAGCCAACTGACTGTTCTCCATCTCCACCCCTGTTAGCAAAATTGCTTCCACCACACAGTCCCTCTTCAAAAAGGTGTTTAGGCAGAGCAGTAATTGCAGTGAAGCTTTTATAAAGGAGTATTTACAGGCCTACAGCTATGCTTCTGTTGGAGCATCTTGCTAAGTAAATCCCACAAGACATTAAAGCTGTGAGATAAACACCAGTGGTTTTAAAACTAAATAAACACAGCAAATCATTGTGAAAGCTGATTAAGGAAAGTAAAAAACATGTGACAAGTTCTACTAATGATCACTACTAAACAGCAATAATAAGAACTATGGTGTTCAGCAGTAAAGTTTTCTTTAAATGTCTGATAACTTACAAAGTCAATATAAAATTAGACTTTTCAGATATTCTCAAGATTTCCAGGGTTTTAATTCTAAAGAAGAAAGCTTCTTTAGTGAAACCCTAATGGGTTCCTGAGGAATAAGAGCACTGAGAATGATAATAAAAGCTGCCTACAGATTGCCTAAGAAAGCAATAAATCTTCTATTCCTTACAGTTATCATTGTAGCTACTGCTACCTTTCTAAAACAAAACAAGTAGACTTAAAAGGATCAGCTCCTGCCACTCTCTGAAGCTGAACACCCTGACTAACTAAGTAAATAGCAAGACTTTCATGAATGCCATAAATACGAGTCACTCATGTTCTTCCTTATATGCATTTGTGACTGGAACAATTCTGCTGACACAAATTCATGAATGAACCAAAAGGGAAAAAAAGCACAACCCAAAACAATCTCACCCTGCCCCCCAACCTGTACACCCATATCCCTTTAACACCTATCTTGTACCATCAAGAAAGAACAGGCCTTTTTTACTTATTGCAGTGTAAACAGATAATGCTCAGCCTCCAATTCCTATGGGGATGCTCCAAGCAGGCACACAGGTGTAGGAGAGAAAGGCAGAGAGTACAAGGGAATGGTAGCAAAAATCATGATTGCCTCATGGATTTGTTTGTTATTTAAATCCTTTTTTTTACCTCCAGTGTTCTGCTGCAAGGGAAGAGTTGATTATAAAATGAAACCAGAATGCAAGCCCTGAATTAAATAAGCCATCAGCAAGAAGGATGGTATTAAGAGTGAAAACCTGCAGGAAGTGGCTATGAAACAATATCCTAAAGTCCTATGGGGGAGAAAAAGAATCCCTAAGCCAAACTAAAACAGCTGCATAGAAGCAGATGATTAGTGCGAATGCAAAGCACGTTACAATAATAACTTGCAGTGCTCTGAGGGACCTGCTTCCACTGGCAAATATCCACTGCACTCTGGCCTGTTAGTTGGGTCCTGGGCAATGTGCAACACACATGGAAAATGAAATGGTTAAAACAAAATATGTGCCACTCTGCATTTTATGCCAAAGTCTGTCTCTAAGTAGGTATTGTAACTCCAACTTTTCTAATTATTTAAAGCTTAAAGCACAGACAGTCAATAGATTTTCTTAGACTTCATACTTATAAGAGAGAGCAGTAATTCTGTAATTTCTTTTCTTCATTATCCATTTAGCACTGGTAACAGGGGGGAACCCAACAACACTTAAATCTATGAAGAAACACTGACATTACAATTAGCCTCAAAACATGCAAAATAATTCAAGCAAGCCAGCTTAAATTTTAAGTTTTTTCCTTCCATCTTGACTAAAGAATCATTTTTGGTTAATAAATCTGAAGGTTGGCTGTAACTTAAACAACACAAAAAAAACCAGTTTTCAATCCTGCCAGTGCTCAATTATTGAGGTGAATACTGGAGTTCTATTTTTATATTGTATGAATGTCTTAAAAAAAAAAAGTCAAAGGTGTATGAAAATGTACAGACTGTATATTTTTTTAATAAACCATTAAGCTTTATAAAAATCTGTTGTTAGCTACTGTTACGAGAACAATTGTAACATCGCCTTCTGTAGGTCTTTCACAAACAAAGAAAAAAATTTTTTAATTAAATTATAAATTGTGGTAAGTTAGTGAAGTACTATAAAGTACTTTGCATACCAAAGAAAACGGATTCTGAGACAGAAAAAAACACCTGATAAGGTGATACTGAAACATTCAACTTACAGCCTTAACAGGGCACAGTCAGGATTTTCAGTGTGTTCAGTGATCATATAACAGAAAAGCTCAGTGAAGACATTTTTAAATGCTACATTGGAATGCATTTGTTTTAAGTAGAGATCAAACCACATGTGTTTGGGACTAGTAATGGAATTTTTCATTATCATTCTTCTGACTACAGCCCAATTCAGTTTCAGAGCCTGCTTAAATTCAGGCACGTAAACGCTCCTTTCAACTTCAAAGTATGGATTTGTGTACTGAACTGCTTCCTGATTGGGGAATCATGTCAGTTTTGGCGAAGATAAAACTGCTTTTCTCCAAAAGTATTAAATAGTAACATTTGCTCTTATTCACACTGAAAAATATACATAGAGAAATATTTACCTATACCATAGTGAATTAGCAGTATCATGGAGAGGGATGAATTTGTAAGAAAATGAACTGATATTGAGCTAATTCCTGGGAAATACTGCAGCGGTTGATATTTTACCCACTTTCTCCCTAACAGGGGACACATGAAAATGGATCGGGTGGCTCTTCCCCTCAACTAAAAAACTTGGCAGTGATGCACAGCTACTTCTGTGGAAAATGAGCAGTTTTCCCAAGTGGAAGGGATGCCCTCCATGCCTCCTTTTCCCAGAGTACTGACCCCTTCTCACAGCTCACAAGGGCCCAACAAGCCACAGGACAACAGATAAAAAACACATGTTGTGCAAAAGGCAGCCACGAAAATTAAGGCCTGGGCTCTTCTTCCACAGTCACCAACGCTGGCACCACCGTCCAAGTTTGAGGCAGAGTGATGGCGAGAAGCCCAGTGGGGAGCACAGGGCAGCTGGAAGGACAGGACTGGCGGGGCACCCCTTGGCCCTCGGGCCTGGGAAGCAAACAGGCACCCTTGCTGTGTGGCCTGTGAGGAGGGAACAGCCCATGCTCCATTTCCACATCAAAAATCCCACACATAATTGAGGGAAAATGATTTTTAATAATAATAACAACAGAAAAAAGTGAGAAATTTTCATTTCCCGAGCTTGAACACAGGAGTAGCAATTACTGCTCCGCTCCAACTCAGGTGGGAGGCAAACCCAACTAATAGTCAGTGTTGCACACACTTACGAAAGGGTCAGAGAAAAATGCGTTTCTTTTATAAAAGGGAGAGTATCATCATACAAAGTCATGCCAAGAGGCCATAGGAGAAGTTTAGCTTTGCTCAGTTTGGAGTGATGCTTCTGAAAACCAGAAAAAGTCTCCTCAGCGCTCCTACTTAGCCCACTCTCCCCCTTTTTCTCCACTCCACCTTCTCAAGTGCAAACACTCCCTCGAACTTTTGCCTGGCAGCAGTGGTCCCGTCTCTCTGCTGTTGCTGAACCACCAGGAGAGGCAACCCTCTCTGGACCGTTTCCCCTCTGCATGATGGCCACTGCTGCACCACATGGTCAACTGATGGTATAAGATGGTACCAAGGCCCTTCACAGTCACCAGTAGCAGACTGGTCTCAGAAACGCATGCAACAGGGTAAATGATGATGCTTAACTGAATAGAGCTAGTTTAACTTCCTAGGTTATTTCTACAGAAATTGATATCAACATTAGTTTGAACTTGCAGCAAAAGAAACTTTTCTGTTTCAGCAGAACAACAGGCAAAGGTAGGGATAGACCTAAACCACACCCAGAGAAGCAACAGAAGGGTGGGGAAGGTTCTCTAGATTGTACTCCCAAATGAAGCCCATTAAGCAAGTGCTTCTCAGTACCTACTTCTGGATTTCTTGAGGGTGGGATGTACAAAAATATATACAAAATATTCTAGCCTCATGGGGACGTGTCATCTTAACAGGTGTCTAGATTATATGAATTGTATGAAAGAGCAGATGACTAAAGGCCAATACATACAGACCTTTTGAACCAGAGAGGTAATTAAAAATTAAAGACAAGACATAAGAAACTAAACATGCAAATTATCAAGTAGATTTCATAAATTTATAGTGATGATATTAGACTAGTGAACCCAAGATGAATCTTACTACTGATATATGCAGAGGTATATATACAGCACAACCCAAATTAGTATTATAAAACCAGGAAGCAGAATTTTTATAAAGCATTTACTAACTACTAGTATTTCCTTATTTTTGTTAGACAATTACAGAGTAATACAAAATTGTGTGAAGCAGGTAATGGCCATTTACTATTTTGGAAAAAATAAATTGTTAAGCAGATGGTCTCATACCTGTTGTACTATTGTTGTCAGTTCCAGACAGAGCTGTATGACATTATTTCTTGTTACCGAGTAATCTGTGACAGCAGCAAAAGGTGATCTAAAAAAAAGGAAGAAGAAAAAAATGTTGAATAGCACTAGCATATATCCACTTGCTTCACTGGTGTACAATGCACTTAATACATGTTGTTTCTAGAGACATTAAAATTGCACAGAATACCCAAAATGTAGTACTAAAATTGTAAAACACAGGACATATATCCATGGAAAATGTTCATCTCTCCTTGGTTTTGCAGTTTTTAAGTTCCTCTTTAAGAAATTCCATTTATAAAAGCATTGTTTCTCACAGCCTTCCAATTTACTTCTGGACTGGCTTTATTCCCCTAGAAAAAGCCCACCTTGCTTTCTGCATTTGTTTGGGAATACCCTCATAAAGGCAACCAGAGGCACCACTTCCACCTGTGATATGAATGGTATCCATATGTGAATCAGATCAGAAAAGCATTTGGCTGATTCACTGGGATTCCTGGGACCTGATCTAATATCTGGTAAAAGTACTGGAGGGACTCAGAAGTAAAATCTTTATCCAAAGGGGAGAATAGCATTTAGAGCCAGAGATGCATCAACGCTCAGAAGCAGCTGCAAAGGCTAAACTGGAGGCACAACCTAACATCCCCCACACTGTGCTACAATCAGAAGTGCTTAGTGAAATGAAAAGTGTAATCCAGCATTTAGAGACATCACCTACATGTATCCTATGCCTCAAAATTTCCTGTCAGAATGTTTAAAATGCTTGCCTACCTAGAAGCTTGCTTGTTTTCTAGAGGTGCTGCTAAAATATATTTGGTTAGTGAGGCTGGCAGTCATCTGATTTCTGTGCTACAAGTCTGTGTTAAACTCTTAACTCAACTTGGCCTATTTTATATATTCAAGAAGTAGCCAAACACTAGGCAGGGCTGGTATTTTCTCCAAGAGGAGTCAAGAGTTTGACTTCATGAGTGTTGCAAATGAGGTTTTTATGGGCATTATTTGCATTGCAAAGTTGGCATTTCTCCCTAATAGACCTGCTTCAAACATTTAAAACAAAAAAAGGTGGCAAAGAACCACAAGGATTGTAATGTCTGAATTAACTAACAACAGATCATGCAATGTGCCAAGATCTCTAAACAATACTTCAAGTGTGGTTGCCTTTAAATTAAGCTGGGTGACTAGTCCCTTCCCCAACTGCCTTCTTTCATCACGTCTTAGAGCATACATATTCATATATACCTTTAAGAGTTTTACAGAGCTGGTTGGTATTATGCCTTCCTCATTTAACCCTAAAGACAAGTTTCCAGTACAAAGAACTCTGCTATAAGCATGTCCAAATGATAACTACAAATATAGTTCTACTGGTTCTTAATAGGTTTCTAAATTTCTTCTCCATATGCAGAATTACTGAAATTTTAGTGCAGGCAGATTTGGAACTGTCCATTAATAAACCCATGTGAACTTCCCTATCTCTGCCTGCTTCTTCTAATGCCCCCTTTCTTCTCCAGGGCTCCCAATCCAGCCCTGATGTTTCATAAGATAGAATGAACTTTGAGGTGCATACTCAAGTCTAGCAGCTTTAATTTGATGTAATGCATTATACAACAACATATACTTTCTGCCCATATTTTCTAGGGAGAAAAGCAGTACATTCTTTTTAAAAGAAAAGTACAGAGATTGGAAGCTAGGCAGAGTTTAAGAAACATAAAAGCAACAAGAGAGTGAGGACTTAGTAGACAGCATGTGGGTAAGTTCCAAAAGGTGCCTTACAAAAGCTATTTGACACAGACGTATAATCACAATTCAAAGTCCAAGTTTTACGCAGTATATGGCAACTGTACAGTAGGTACACACTACAGCAGGCCTACCCACAGACACACGCACAGAGTATTACCAAAGTTCAGGAGACGTGAGCATATTAAAGGATAAAAGGTAACTGAACTGCTTGGTTATGAACCATAATTGTGTTTAAAATTACATTAGCCAACATGTACAAAAACACTGATATTTTTCCTTTCAAAATTGCAACTGCTGAGGTTCTGAAATCTACCTGAAACCTTGATTTAAAAAGGTCATGTTCATTTACGAACTCACTTTTATTGAAGATGAATGGAATCAAGCCAGCAAATGGTATTATTTTACTTTAAGTATGGATGTTAATACAATTTGATCCTCAAATTACACAACTGGAATCTATTTGACATTTCAAAGCCTCCAGCATTTCTCTAAACAAAATCGCATGGTAGGCTTTGACTTGTAATACCGCATCATCTTCCCTCATACTTTTACAATTTAGTTTGGTTTCACGGTTCATGAGGAAAATAATGACTTTTTTACCATCATTGCTCTTAGTGAAGATCGTTAGAAATGCCCCAAATAAACTTCATTGACATTAAAGAACAGGCAAAGGGACTGAGACATTACTCATTTTTGTTACACTGAAGTTTACACAGTGAAGATTTACTGAAAACAGCATGCGAAGCAGGCAGCAAGGGTGTCAGCAGGAGGGAGAAGACTACTAAAAATCAGTAACTAATACGCAATATTTTGAAAAGTGCCTCACAACTTGGAAGGATAAGGAGACAAGTCCATGTTATATGGACTTTGTTCCTGCAGAAAACATAAGGGGTCCTTGAGCTGCCTCCTCTGTAGGTCTCTGTAGCTTATAAACCGACTCCCTCACATCAGTTTCTGCGATGCCTCTCTGGGGTACTGCTGCAAATTGGACCAATAAAATTGAAATTCCCTTTCCTCCCCCTCCCCAGTTCAGACCACTTCCCTGGAGGCAATCTGCACACACAACTATAGAGCCACTACTGCATAAACAGCTGGAGAAATGGTAAGGACAAAAGCCTCTTTAAATATTTACTACCAAAGGAAATGTATTTTGGTATTACATCCCAAGGCTCAATTTCAACAGTGAAAGTCCAGCAAGACTTAGTATAACAACGTGCCAGCAGTTCCAACCAAAGTAACAACAGAAACTTCATTGTTGGATCCCTGATTGGATTTCATAAAAGACACAGTGTGAAACACCAATCTGACAAAAAGCTCTTCATTTATAATACATCCACTGATTGTAATTTTAATACAGCAAAATAGTATTGACTTGCAACAAATGAAACAATATGTATAAATGCAAATAAAGCCTACGTACACTACAACTTTTCAACTGGCTGCTAAAACACTTTCCTTCTCAAGGCATCAGAAATACACCACATAAAAGGAATTCCTTGTTTAATTAGATCACTTCTCTCTACTTTTAAAAATTTATTTCCTTGGCTTGGCTGAGCCATTTCTATCAACTTCCAATTTCTACTCTTTTCTTTCAAAGCCACATCTTTCCCAGTCCCTTGGACCTTTAAATCTCAGGTACCTCCTATGGCTCCAGTGAAGCAAAGTCCCTGAGAACAACTGCAGCTTTCAACATGTGTGCTGTCCAATTCAGTGCTCTTTAAGTTAAACAAGAAGTAAAGAACTGCCTTGAACTGGGGCCATATGTTGCCCCACTTCCTGCTGTGACACTGACCTCAGTGTCCCACTGTCCCACCTCTCAGTCATTTCCAAGACCTTTTTCCACATACATTTCCGTATTCGTGGAACTCTTTTTTACTCATTTTCTCTTGTAATTCATCTGTTCTTCCTTCAAAACCTCCCTGAGATTCTCTTCCTTTACAACACCCACATAAAACACCTTTATAGCTCCACAGAGCACCTACCTGACCACATGCCCTTTCCATTCATTTCCTCTTCCAGACCTCTGCTGGATTCTCCTTTCATTCTTTATGTACCCCTTCTATGTCTGATATCTTAAGGAAGGGAGATTTATGCAATCACATCAATACTTCCGCACACACGTGCAGGATGTTTTTGCCCTTGTTCTCAACTTTTCTCCCGCCTTCTCCTTTCCAATATTTGAAGCCATTAGCCATTTTCAAACCACTTTCACAAATGAGTTGGTAATAGCTTTTAAGGAAAATTAAGTTCATACATGTTTTGTGATCATGCATGCAGCTGGAAAAGTGGGAGCCTCTTAATTTTTCCCCTGTGTGAACTCACACTGTGGGCCTGCACCTTATTAGACACCTCAGATTCCAGTGAGATTAAGAGTTTCTAAATACCTCACAGGGAAAAAAACCTTACAATTGGTGCTTTTTTTTTTTTTTTTTTAACATTGAAGTCAATCAACTTCAAGACCCTAATCTATAGGAAATCAGGTTTCCCTAACACCAGGCATGACAGAGCTACTGGTTCTTTTCAGGTTTTTAAACCGGTGTTTGAGATAAATAATAAAACACCTCTGAAACATGAATTTGTTAATACATGTGTAATGCAGGCTGCAACACACATGCATCTATGTATACACTTTTATGAACTGAGACCTAATTAAAATCTTTAGCAGTATCACCATCTTTCAGAATGAAAAAAAATTATATTACCTAACATTAATTAATTAAGCCACCCTGAAGGACTGGTAGAAAAAACAACTACATCAATATAGCACAGTTAATTCCCTCACAGAATTAAGAAATAATACGATTCAACAGCTATTAATACTCACAACTACTGATTGCACATGAAGGAAGATCCTTCCTAAACAATTAAAGAAAGATGTGTGTCATGAAGGAGATGCATACACTCGTTATTTCTACATTAGCAATGTTTTCAGCCTCTTATGCTTTAGCCTCCTCATCTGTCTTCTTCATATCACATTTGGTTACGGGAAAATGATACATAGAAATAACTACTTCACTTTAAAGAAGTTGCAATTTGGACAAATACAGACTGCTATTAGTAAAAGCGTTGCCCCAAAATAAAAGTTAATCATATTTCACCACTAGTTGTAGTACTGAGCTATTTTATAACAATAGACATTGTGAGGGATTTAAAAACAATATCATACTTATTTTAGCATCCTAGCAAGGGAAAACATAGAATCATAGAATGCTTTGGGTGGGAAGGGACCTTTAGAGGTCATCTAGTGCAACCCCCCTGCAATGAGCAGGGACACCTTCAACTACATCAGGTTGCTCAGAGCCCCATCCAGCCTGACCTTGAATGTTTCTAGGGATGGGGCCTCCACTACCTCTCTGGGCAACCCGTTCCAGCGCTTCACCACCCTCATTGTAAAAAATTTCTTCCCAATCTCTAGTCCATATCTACCCTCCCTTAGTTTAAAACCATTACGCCTTGTCCTGTCACAACAGGCCCTGCTAAAAAGATTGTCCTCATCTTTCCTACAGGCCCCTTTTAAGTACTGAAAGGCCGCAATAAGGTCTCCCCGCAGCCTTCTCTTCTCCAGGCTGAACAACCCCAACTCTCTCAGTCTTTCCTCGTAGAAGAGGTGTTCCAGCCCTCGGATCATTTTTGTGGCCCTCCTCTGCACCCACTTCAACAGGTCCATGTCCTTCCTGTATTGAGGGCTCCAGAGCTGGATGCAGTACTCCAGGTGAGGTCTCACCAGAGTGGAGTAGAGGGGCAGAATCACCTCCCTCGACCTGCTGGCCACGCTTCTTTTGATGCAGCCCAGGATACAGTTAGCCTTCTGGGCTGCAAGCGCACACTGATGGCTCATGTCCAGCCTTTCATCCATCAGTACTCCCAAGTCCTTCTCCACAAGGCTGCTCTCAATCCCTTCATCCCCTAGCCTCTATTGGTATCGGGGGTTGCCCCAACCCAGGTGCAGGAACTTGCACTTGGCCTTGTTGAACCTCATGAGGTTCACACAGGCCCACCTCTCCAGTTTGTCCAGGTCGCTCTAGATGGCATCTCATCCCTCAGGCGCGTCAACTGCACCACCCAGCTTGGTGTCATCTGCAAACTTGCTGAAGGTGCACACAATCTCGCTGTCTATATCATTGATGAAAATATTTAACAGCACTGGTCCCAGTACGGACACCACTGTCACTGATCTCCATCTGGACACCCAGCCGTTGACCACTACCCTCTGGATGCAACCATCTAACCAATTCCTTATCCACCAAACAGTCCACCCATCAAATCCATATCTCTCCAATTTAGAGAGAAGGATGTTGCGGGGTACTGTGTTGAAGGCCTTACAGAAGTCCAGATAGATGACATCCGTTGCTTTTCCCTTGTCCACTGATGTGGTCACTCCATCATAGAAAGCCACTAGGTTGGTCAGGCAGGACTTGCCCTTGGTGAAGCCATGCTAGCTGTCTCGAATCACTTCCCTGTCCCCATGTGCTTTAGCATAGCTTCTAGGAGGATCCGTTCCATGATCTTCCCAGGCACAGAGGCAAGGCTGACAGGTCGGTAGTTCCCAGGGTCCTCCTTTCTACCCTTTTCAAAGAATCCTCAGAGTAGTTTGATTAAACATAATAGTCCAAAATTTTTTAAAGAGAGAGGTAACCAAATCAGTAGTATAACTCGTTCATCAAAGCTCACACATTAAGTTCAAATAAAAATCTGAATGTACAACAATATTGTCGCATATATTTTTGTGTAAATCTGTCTAACATTCATAGTTTTAGGCTTTCATGAAACAAACATTTTATTTGTATTTCTAATGGAACTGCTTTATGTAGAATCAGGGAGGAATGCAGTAAAATTCACACTGGATAAAGGAATTCTTTAAATGAGTGCTCTGTTAAACTTTTACAGCTGTTCCAGTAGCACAATACCGTTAAGTACCATAGCATTCTTAGGCAGCACTTACTGACGGTTTGGCATACCATTCAAACAAGCATACAGTGAAATACACAAAGGAAACATAAGATTCACAGGATTAAGACTGAAAACCAATTGACAGAAAGTGCATTATTTGTGTGGTGAGTAAAGAATGGCTAAACTCTTTGGTTTCTTTTTGTTTGGGTTTTCATTTGTTTTCCCCCACCATCTTGTGTGCAAACCAGATTTACCCTGTCAGGACAAGCAATAACCAAACACACCTAACAGGACTGTATGAAGTCTCTTATAAAGGAGACTAAACCAGTAACACTTTCTTTGTAAGTAAGAAGTTATGGGCTTGCCAACATTCAAACATAATTTTCCCAATGAATGTTCCTCTTTACTTAAAACTACAAAATAGTCACACCATAAACATCACCAAGGCTCATTCACTGAAAACAATGAGACAAAGAAATCCAGCTGAACACGTTTTACCTGCAGTGGAAGAAAATGTATGCATTGTGTATGTCACCAGGGTGAAAAGAGGGAGATCCATTTTTGAGTGGGCAACGCATTCTGCTACCACAGTGCTTTCATACAAAGCAGGCTTAAAGGGTGCGCTGAAGCTGAACACCTAGAATTGTTCATACATAAACAAGAGTGTTTACATCATTGCAGGCTGCATTCCTCTGTAGACAACAGAGCATCACCAAAAAAAGTTTACACAGCCCACAGTGGGGCTTGGAGGCCCTGTTCTGCTGTCCCGACTTAATCACTGAAGCATTCAAATGTCCTTAACTTTAGGCACAGATTTTAGGCTTACTTAATAGGATTTATGTACACGCATAAGTGCTTTGCAGAATATTATCACACTTAAGCCCATGCCAAAATGACTTGCCCACCTGGGGTTAGAAGTCAAAGAAGTACATCCCACCACTCTGTGAATGGCCCTAAGAGCAGACTTAGACTTGCCAGAAAGGCCTTTTACTCTGAAATTTTACGTTTTGTTGCTACTGTCAGCAATTTGACCCATATCTTTTATATGACCAACAATTTCTATGGGGGGCTTCTTGTTCACGTATCATGTATCCAGACAGCAGTGGTAAATTGATCAGACTGGTGCACATTTGTCAGCCTGCTAGCTTTTCTCTGGCCACAGCACTGAAAGTCTGGAATACAAAATCTATCTCCACAAGATCTCTTTGTTCCTACTACTTAGACTTCAGTGTAATCTGCAGCAGCAGTTTTTTATTTCCAAAAGGGGGATAGTGCTAGGGTGAAAAACAAGGGATACAGGAGAGTTGCTGTGAAAGACATATTGAATCACTGCCCACACAGACGGCTGAGCCAAACAGTACACTAAAAAAATCCAGTGTTCCCTGACAAATCCTAATTCACAACCATTAAAATCTGTAACGTAACAACAGACGCAAAATGTTGTAGTAGTTACCTCATGGGAAGTTGATTAGATTTTCTTAAGTTCTTAATTGAAAAATAAACTACCACATTATCTTAGTTATGTCTTTAATGAAGACTCAATTAAAGCCCTAAGAACAACCATCCCTTCCTCACTCCTAGTCTCTAAGTCCACATTTATAGTTTATACAGATATTGTTACTATTTTGCTAAGATCCAAAACATTCTTCTTGATGCTGCACAAGATATATGGTATGAGTCCTTGCTTCAGATAACACAGCCCAAGCACTACAGAGTAGACAGGGGCAGGAAGCACAGAAGCACAAAGAAGAAATTTTTCTTGCTTAGTGCAGTCAGCAGGAAATACGAATTTCCAGGGTGTTTGGTTGGCAAAGAAGACAGAAGCGTGGTGGAGGCCAATGGAGACAACATATCAAACTAAGAGCAACATGGAAGATGGCACCAGCAGAAGCAAGGGATGCAAACAGCTGTGTGCTGGCAGAGCAAGGAGACAAGATGGGAAGAGACAGAGCTCATGCAGCTGACACCAAATGTCACCCCAGGTCAGGTTCCCTCAGCACCCTTCCTCTACCTGTTAAATCTAGCTGTCCCATGAAAGAAAAACATATGATGTACAGTAGGACTTGAAGGGGGAAAATGGGTGCTTAAACGATGTGTAAAAGATGCTTTTGCTCCCAAAGCTGCCTTCACTTTGCAGCAGCCTCTGACTTATCAGGTGACAAAGTCAACACTCAACATTGTGGCAACTTCTGATGAAAACACAACCTTCTGTCTGTCTGTCAGATGGTTTGGTAAGGTCTGGGAGAAAAAGCATTGGATGAATCTGAGCACCCTTCACTCAGGACTCATTACAATTTCAGTAGTGCACCAATAGGTAGTAGCAAATTAGTAGAAAAGGAATGAGATATAGTACAGTATAAGAGCTGGCTGTGTCTTAACCAGAGGGAAAGTTAGTTATAAGCACTGTTCGATGATCTAAACTTAGAGCTCAGAAGAATTTTCTGGGATCCCTATGATATCATTGCTTTTCAGTTCACCTTTGCCTCTGGACAAAAACTAGGAAGTTTTCACTGGTGTCACTGAAGATACAAGTAACATGGTAAAATCCAAACACAACCTTGTTAAAGATGAAAAAAGTAGTTGATTCTCAAAATCCTCCGTGAGTTCATGGTGCTTTTAGAGCAAGACAGCCATGGATGGATGAGGTATATTTAATTTAGAAATCTCAGAGAGGCAGTGAACACTGACACATCAACACACAAAACAATACTTTTACAAAGTGGTTTTCAGGTGGACTGTAAACGTGTGCTGTGAGAACAAAACCTTACCTGGGATTAACAGAAATAAATGTATCTAATTTCAATTTCAATTAAATGTGCAGATACTACTGGACATACTACTGTACAGAAAAAAATACTTTTATGAGGTTAGAGATACCTTAATGCCACAAAATTGCAATGCGTTCTATGTTGTGGATCCACATTAGTGAACTCACAACAGTAATCCTACTTTAATCACAGATTTTTAAAAAGTCTCTCTGTTATACCTTATGTTTAGCTTGAGTGACATAAAACTTTTTACCCCAATTTTTATTTTTAGATCAGCTGCACGTATTTTTCAATTGTGTTTTTTCTCCATTCATTCTAACAGTTTTCTTTAACTATTCAGTTTATTTTCCTTTCAACTATGTTTTTTTGATTGTCAGTATTTCAGTTTTCCCAGATCTTTGACTACCTATTTTATATTTTTGAACACTGTACAAAAAAAAAAAAACAACAAACAGATGGAGATCTGTACTCATTACATTTGCCACTTGGCTTCCAGACTGTAGCATACTTTGTGGTCCAGAGTATAAAGCAGAGAGTTTTCCTTGCTTGACCAGAGTGCTGCTTAACAGTATTTATGTCCCTCCTGTTTTGATACCAAACAATAAATTTGCATAAAATGAGTTGCCCAGACTTTGAAGGCAAGGTTGTGTGTGTTTTCACTGTAATTCAAAAGAAACATTGAGAAATACATTTATCAGAACTGCTATACATAATCTCAGCAAAGGAAACACATTGCGCAGAAAGCACTGAGGTTTTCTCCCCAGGATGGAGTGTGTCAGCCCTATAATAGGCAGGAGAATTTCGAGGAACCTTACACATCAGAGAAGAAGGATTCAGAAAGATGGCATATATTACTATTCCAAAGAATACAACTTTCATGAATTACAGGAATAAAGACTAAAAAGAACACCAATGATCTAATTGGAAGTCTAGAACACCTGAATGACTGTATATAATATTCTCTAATTCTTGAGAAGTATCACTGGAGACATTTCGATGCCAAGTTGCTTTGAATATCAGATAAGTAGTTTGTTGCAATAGCCTAAAGTGTGATTTTCCATCAGCTTAAGAGCTAAGTTAATTGTTAAGTGGAAATGCACCATACTTTCATAAGACTCTCACAGTTTTTCAAGAAAGCACCAATCTCATCAGCAAATTGGCTTGGAAAAATTTGAAGATTAGGGAAAGAGTATAAAATAAAACATTATTAAGCTAAAACATTTTTTGAAGTCTTCTGGAAGAGAAGATAGATTTTGTGGGCTGAGAAAGTAACAGGAAGTTAAAATTAGTCTGAAAAGTTTAAGGCCATAATCTATTAGTGTGATGACAGTTTCTTTAAAGGACATTGTTGGAGAGCTATTTCACAGTCTCAAAATCATCAGTCAACCTCTTTTGAAAACAGCTAGAATTCTCTGCTAAGTTTTCCAGTTCCTAAATGAAGCTAAACCAAAAGACTTTTAAAGCCTGACAATAAAAGCTACCCTAATTTTCAGTAAAACTCAATCTCTGACATACATCTGGAAGTAGGACTGCTCCAGGCAGAGACCTGGAACAAAGAGCGTCCTTGGATCGGCCCTGCACAGTGGCACCGCAAGAGCCACAGTGAAAATAACTCAGCAAATCACAACTATCGCACTCCTTTTGATAATTGTGCCTGGCCTAATGAGGTCCTTATAGATAATAAGTGTCCTACAGAAACATCATAAAAAGACAGTTCGCTAGAGCAGCAAGTGAAGCACAAGTCATATGGAGTCATCACCATTCCCTACACATAAAAACCGCATCATTGCATTTCTATGCAAGTTGGAGCTGCTGCGAGCTGCTTTTTCCAGACATGACCCGAAAAACACTGCATAGGGGCAGCCTAGTAAGGCTGTTACAATGGGATGGATAAACCTAATAGCCATTGTATTCCTCCTGAAGGTTTGCTCTCCCCTCTCTCACACCCCAGAGATGGACCTGGTGTTAGAAACCAACCAAAACCTAAGATTTGGGGACCAGATTTAATAGTAACAGCTGTGCAGAATAAAATAAAATCCATGTTCCTGACTTTAAAGACTTTATTTTAAAAATCTTTCTATCTCCCCCTAGTGGCCCCAATAGCTTCTTAGAAGGAATATAATAAACAGAATCCTATTGATCTCCAGATGTTCCCACTTCCTGAGAAAAACGCAGTCATTGGCCTGCCTTATCCTAATTTGGGGGCTTCACAAAGAAGGAAGAACAAACGTAACCAAAATACCCACACCCTCATAAATCAGAGAAGTCTTAAAATGTTGCAGAAAACATTTGCCAGAACCAGGTGTTTAAGCTACACAGATCTTCAAAAGGACTTTCCCAGAAATCTGAATGAAATTAAAATATCACTTCTAGGAAGCCTTATTTGGACAGTAATGACAGCATTGCTAAAAGCAGGCTACTACCAGGAGTAGAATTGATAAGCATGTTTTTAGAAATTATTTTAGAGATCTTTCCCCATCAACACTAAAACCTGCTAACAGAATTATGACTGACAAACACAATATAGCTGCCTTATAAACATAATTTTACTAAGAGGTAATTCTCAACACACTTCTGAGCTACAAACAAATTTTACAGACTGGGTTTGTCTTCTAATACTAAAAGTGCATAATTTGGGTGCAGTGCACAGTACTACAGTGACACATTAGTGCTCAGATGCAGATATTTCCTAGCATCAACAACTACTTTCTACCTGAAGTTCAACTACTAAATTCTTATTAAGATGCCAAAAACACATTGTTTTTCAATGTGTTAAATGTATACATATGTGAAAGTTTACTTTTTAATACCAGACTATTTTATGCAAAAACAAGTAAATCTCAACTTTCTAACTAACAGTCTTTATCCATTAGCCACAATTCCAATGAGGAAACAATCAAGGTTATTTCTAAATAGAAAGAAGTGGCAAACACTATGCAAAAGAACATGGTTTTCTACTGTTCCTTCTGTTTTAAAGCCCAGAATGATATGCTGTTCTCTGCCAAAAATTATTTGCAGGTAGAAAAAGTGAAGCCTACAGGTCTTCCAAGTAACAACAACAGGCTAGACGCAGAGCTAAAGTCTCAATACTAAACTCTTTCCATGAGATTGTATTGCTTCTCTGTGCACCTAATGTTAAACATCTAAATAGAAATTTAAAAGCCCAACTTTAGGTATTCTGGTTTTGAAACTTGGGGAAAGGCTAGAAAGGGAGGAGAAAAGAAGCAGCAGTTGTAGCTGCAGTCTATTGAACAACAGAAAGCATTTGCAGTTCAGCTTAAGAAATGGAGAGGATTCATGCCTCACCTAAACCTTTCATATGGAAATCATTTATGGGACAGAAGCCAGTTTTCCTCAGGAAAATGAAACACAACAAAACCCACAGAAGTAAATCCAAGCAATTCTGTCAGATTTTAAGAATTACACAAAGATCATACTCTGAACAAAACTTCAGCTGCTGGATACAAAATAAGATACACCTTTAAATCAAGACAAGCATTTTATTTTCGCTGATAAAAATGTACTATGATGCATTTTATAAAGACATACAGATAGACTAATTTTAACGACTTCAATGATCATCTTAAATACCTGCATATTACTCTTGTTATCATTAGAAAAATGTCGCTACAGATATGGTAAAGGAGAGCACTTAAGTCCTGGTCTCACACACTTCCTAGGTAATAGAGGTAAAAGTATAAGACACTTCCAACTGCATCTACAGTTTCAGAGGTATTTCACTGCCATTTAAAAAACCTAAAATGCAACATGCATGTTTACACACACACACACACAAAGTATATATTGACACCTATATAATGAAAAGTATGATCAGTTTTGTGAATTTGATACTATCAGAGCAATGAATCTCAGTTATGCAGGTCAAAGTGTTCTTCTATATTAATAATAAAATACATATATAACCTAATGATGTCATCCTGTTGCTTTATTGTATTTCCAGATATGTGTAGGGTTGCAGTGCATTTAGAAGTATTGTGCTGAAATGCCATCTGAATTGCATGCTGACTTAACAAGAAAAAATTGCTACAAACATCCTCTCAGAATTTGTAAATTAATTTTGCTTCCATTTCAATGTCTACATTACATTTTGTAAAGAAGTTGGGGTTTGTGCGTGTGCATGATCTGGTTACCTGTGACACATTTGGGAGATTTTACCTGTCCAACCAAGCCAGCAGACTTTTAGCTGCTCCAATCAGATCCACTACAGATGTCAGAAAATCATTCGGTAACTTGCGGCTGGTCCTTCCATCATAGTGACCACTCCTCCTCCTCCCAGTGATGAAGTTCTGCAGATTTTTGGCAGATGCATTCAGTTTGTGAGAAAGGGTTTTTAGATTTTCTGTTTCCAAACCATAGTTCTGCATTGAAAAAAAAAGACAAAGAAAAGAAATTTAGCTTTGCAGCTGAACATGAAGTACCGAGAACAGCAAGACTGCTCTTCTGCTTCAAAACTTAACCATTCCTAATAATTAAGGTAGAAATACACCCACTCATTAGTTTTTAAATGTATGGCATGTTCTGTTTCTAAAGTGCATAAAAATAGAACAAAAGAAGAGCAAAATTATGAGTGATCTCTTAGCTAGTTTTAAGTGCACCGAGAAAAACATCTCAAAATGAAGAAAAAACCTAGTCTGGAAGATTGATTTTTCAAAGCAGTACACCATTCTCAGTAGATCTGACGGTTCTCTCAGTAGATCTGACGGTTAAACGTCAGTCCCTCGTGCCCATACTTACACCGTTCCTAAGATCATATTAGGCAAGAGGGCTTGCAACTAGCAGAAGTATGCAGTATGGACACAGTGTGACACCAAATTGCTTTTGTTGGTTTCAGTGAAGGAAGTATGTTCATTACCTTCTTTTTATTCTGTTAGCAGTAAAGGACCACCAGAATCACAGACCAGAGAACACAGTGCTACTCCGTACAATGTCTGTGTTGCCCTTTTAAAGTCAAGCTGTAAACTTTGCTTCTATTTAAGAGTCAATCTCTTAGACTTAAATTATGTTCCTCAGCTGTGCAGCAGAGACAGAAATAATTATGCAGAAATATTAGCAAATAGTACTTGAAAATCCTTCAAATATACAAATGTCCCTCAAACAGCACTAGAGAATGCCCTAATTTAATGTTCAATTACAATATAATATAGTACCCTCAGTGATTTGTTATTTCTGCAATAGATTTGTTTTCCTCACAAATGCAAAGAATAATAGAGTTATTTCAAAAGAGATCTTCTTTTGCCTTTGTAAAGGAATAAGCAATTGCATAGACTTGAGCTTATGATTCCTGTAAGAGAAAGACGGGACTTCTGAAGGTGCTCCTCACCTTAACCACATCACAGGGTTAAAACAGGGGGCGCTCACAACTTGTTCAGTTGATGATGGAAAGGGCTACTTACTGTCGAAGGTGGACCGTCTCCTACCACAAATGATGATGAAGTAGGATGCAGAAAGCCCCTCAGCTGCACACAGAAAAATCCACTTCCTAACGACACCCCCGGTCCTCACCAGCTCGCATCCCAGGCCCCCCGGTTTGGTCCCCACACTAATCTGTCCGTAAGGAGAGAGACAGGAGAAGGGATGTATTTGCCAACACTAATTTAAGACTGATGAAGCTTATTTACCTTAGTCTTTTTTCTATAGGAANGTCCTGCTCCTAATCCAAACCATCTACTAAATGAACTTAATCTCCTCTTTAATTATACAGGGACTGCAGGAAGATTACACTGAAGCCAGCTCCGGTGAGCCCCCAGCCCTCCCACAATGTCCACTCCCAAGCAAATAGGAGATCATCGCGGAAAGGAGAGACTTCAGCACACAGCTTGTCTTCTGTCTCCCAGCCAGACCCTCTTCGCGCTTGTAAACCAAACACACTTCGTGAGGGAGCGGCTAAAATGACAGCCATCTTTCCACAGCAGAAGATACGCTTTGGGACTTGGCTTAAGGGGGAAGTGACCATACGCTAAGGTTGCATTTTAAAAATCTCTACTGTAACTTCTGAGAGCATCCGTATTTTGGGCAAGGAAGGCTTTACGGGCATGTTTCTCAACTGCACAGTTTCTGTGTAGGCGCCGTCCTCTGCCACCACGTTCAGTTCCCAATTAGGCAAATTGTATGTTTGGGCAGTGACTTTTCCACCATGTAAATATTCGATAGCAATTATACAACACATAGAGTTAGGTTATAAATAAAAAAATTACAAGACGAAAACAATAAATTAGGATGGAAAAGTAAAACATACTTTATTATGCAGCTAAATGGCTCATAACTAATAACTTATTAAATCAGTCCAAATCAAAGAGAGAAACATCAGATAAAAATAAATTTGTTTTTGCTGCAGTTTTTCTGTGGTTGCTGTGGCTGAAGGAGCACGATGGAGATTGAGGACTCAGTAGGAACAAGTTGGGGGGAAAAAAACCAGGCTCGTTCTTATTTCATCCTGCTTCGTGAGCATCTAGCTCATTTTGGCAAAATTAACGGGGGAAGAAACAAATGAAAGATATTCTGGATGAAAGATACATCACACAAAATGTCTCGCAGATCAGCCAAACCAAAACCCCACCACAAGCGAGCCCCACGACACCCGTGCAACATGGCGCTCACCTCCCCAAGCACAGGGGGAACGACCGCAAACCGCAGGCTGGCCACAGGGCTCCTCACAGGGTTTCCTTCTTTCTGGCACACCGAAACGTTGAACTTCTTAATTCAGGGGACTGTTACTAAGAAGCTGAGTGCGATTTTCCAAATACCACGCTCGCCTTCAAACCACACGAGGTAAACGCGAGTTTCCTCAGCAGTCACCGCACTGCACCTCCCAGCCCCCCTCAGCCCACATCTCTCCCGTTCACCAGCGCTTCCAACACGCGACCCGCGCTTTACGCCTGACCTGGCGGAAGAGGCCTGGCTCCCTGCTGCACACGGCTGCCCCCCGCCCGCCCCAGCGCTGAGCCACTCCGGAGCCGTGGAGGAGACCTCATCCCTCAGCACCAAAACTCACTGTCCTTCATTAAGCCGGGGGTGTGCACGGGCAAGGAGCCGGCCAGGCCCGGGGCACCCGCTTCCCTCCCTAGCCAGGCCACGTGCGGGGCCTGTAGCCAAGGGGCCTCGCACTGAGGCCCAGGCTGGATCCAAGTGCTCCTCCTCAACAACCCTAAATTACTTCACCTCCCTCTCCTTCTCCATTCCCCCCCCTTTGTCACCTTGTCTGTACTTCATCCACTTAGAGAGGCTGGTGCTGGGTACCAGCCACCGCTGTGGGAACCCCGACAGGCAGCCTACAGGCCTCCAGTCCCACCAGAAAGTAAAACCCGCAATACTGAACACTGCAGACCGAGCAAAAAGATACTCAAAAATTTATTCTACAATGGGAAAATAGGGTGCATTTCTTTCTTCAGAAAATCAGCTTCTATAAAAGCTTAGTGGCCTCTAACATTTCAAGTGATGGACACCTACAGACGTACTCTTTTTCAGGCGTCTTTTTTCACTGTCAGATATGTGGAAAGGATGAGACAATGTTAACAGATACAAAGTCTATTTTCATACATATTCATCAAACATATGTGTTTTCTTTAACATAAAAAAACTGAGGGACAAATCCAATGCCTAAGCTACGCATAAAATCCAGTCTTACATGAGGAATGACACTGATTTCGGTAAAGCCTCCACCTGTAATACGAGACAGATATAGCCAGAGATGGAAAATACAGAGATAGATTTCAGGCAGAATATGTTTTTGCACAGCTGTGTTTATTGAAGCCTTCAAGTAGAAGGATCCTAAAACAGCAGCCAAGCTAACAAAATCCCCACTTTGTTTATCACTAATATTTCTGGCCCACATTAAAAATGAACAAAGAGTTGCATGTTCTAATATTGGAAAAAAGCTTGCTCAAATAATAACTGCCAAGTTTAATCATACTTTATATGTGATAATATACTATTAACAATATGATTTTCTTAGAAATACACTGCGTTTATTTTCAAGCAACATAAGAAGATAATTGCAGGCAAAGGAGACAATTCTTTGTCTTCCCCTTCTCTGCATTTAGCCAGCGCTAACACAAGTTATGCCTTCGTTAGCCAAAATAAATTTACAGTCACTGAAAGAACCACAAAGAAATCTCTGCATGCTTGTAGAGATTACGAGAAGCGAAGCAAGTCTATGTATCCACTTTCTCAACAAGAGGCCACAGAGCAAGAGTCTCTTCAGAGACACCCCGCCTCAACAGAAACGGCTCTAATGGAGCTCTCTTCTGGCAATCACAAAACAAGAACTTGATGAAGCTAAGCTACACAGAGTAATAGCTTGTCAGCAGGTGTTCGAACTAAAGGTGGTGGGAGCTATTAATAGACATTTTACCTGCTAATTACTTTTCTGTGGCTTCACATGACAGTGCGAGTGATGAATTGTAGCTCTTTTCTTCACATGCTGACAAGCAGCAGCTCTAATCACCACTGATGAGTTTTGCTGCTTTTTTTTTTTGGTGAGGGGAGCCAGCCTAGTCCCTCTGCGAGCCCATCCTTGCACCAGCACCACAGGGTAGGAAGAGAGTTTGGTAACCAAACTTTGGAAGTAAAGTGAACTTTTTTTGGATTAGCTTGATCAATGTTCCTTAGCCGCTCCCCCCCCCCCCCCCCCCCCCCCCCCNCTCATTTTATCTCTTTCCTGTGTTAAATTCACTTAACCCTTGCTGGCAGGGAAGTGCACCTCACACTGCTAGCACAGGTTAAAAAGTAAAGTGTTCCTAACTCATATAGTGCTAACTATCTCTGCTGGCTCAGACAGGGTGTCTAGAAGCTGCTGAGACCTTTGGTTTAGAGTATTTTTATGCTGCCCGTTGCAAGGGCAAGGACATCTCAGCTAACTAAAAAAGCCAAGCTTAGGTACCAAAAGATGTCCAGATCTAAACACACCACAATATGCAATACAGACATAGCCACAGTCCCATTAACAAATCCAGAAACCCCTTAGAACAGATGTCTCAATCACAACTTTTATGCAACCACGAATGCCTCTACATCTCCAAGCACAAAGCCACATCAAGTTCAAGGACATCGTTTGACTCCTACAAACAATCCAAGATAGAGAAATGAGCATATGGCCCCTCTGCCTACCTCCCTAAATAACTGTTTCTTCTCTTTCAGCCCAGAAAGCAGCTGGAAACCACGTGGAGCAAAAGGCATGCGGCAACCAGTGCTAACTCTTACTGAAGAGACACAAGATGGGAACTGAAGATACTACTGTAACACTGGTGCTTGGGGGCAAAAGGAAAATAAAAACAGTTTCTCCAGGCAGGCAGAGCAGATAGCAGTGCTTACATCGGTTAATTTCTGCTGCCCCTCTGGATGAGGCAACCACCACTGTATAAACTACAGAAGGTAAAGGTTTATTTTTCTTTGGCAAATATTTGTTGCCACACACACAAACATTATTTTTTAAAGAAGGAAAAAAATGGCAACCTTTTGAAAAGACAAATATTATAGCTGTATTGTGTAATAAATTATGTGCAGTGTATAATATATTATGTGTAAAGAAATGTAACTTCTTAGCCATGCTTGATATCTCTCAGTAATATAGAGAACAATCTCAAGGATGAAACTCTAAGTTTTCTCTCTAATGCAACTTTTTAAAAAGCCTTTTTCCACTTATTCACAGACTGAACTCAGGAGTTTTAGGTAAGAATAGCACATGACTGCTAAGAAAGGGACTTAAGATAATCTCAGACAAGCTTAATTCTGCTCCTCACTATTTTTCAGTGCTTTCATCTTCCATATTTAATTCTTGAGCATCATTTCTGTATGTAATACTTATTGCTTTTAAACAAGCAACCTGGAAACAGTAAAGTTCATAGAGTCCTCAGTTCTCTGGAAGCCTTGGGAAATTTTTAAATGAATGATCAAAACAGCGTCACATGGATACCACGGCATGTGGCAGCCATTTCAAAACCACACTTCAAAATTTGGGGCAGCCAAAAATTTGCCAAGGAAAATTCCAACCTTTGTCTCCAAAGTTGTTTTCAAAAATGAACAAAATGCATCTGAACGTCATTCTCTAAAACACTTGGCTGAACACATCCCACAAAGTATGAGGCAGATAGCTTACCAGCCCAAAGTTGCGAGCAACTGAGAACACAGCTTGTCACATGGGAGGTGCCTTATGTAACTTTATACCTCATCAGATCTGCCTACAACATATATTTCTAACGACCCTTCTTCCAGCGTCACGAAATGCCAACACTAAGGTTATCTCTCCTTCAAATTGCACTGACATATGGGGTAATTTAGAAGTGCACAACACATGATCCTTACACATCTGTTTCATAAACACAGAATAAGTAGATAAGGAAAAAAAGCCAGATAGCTCAAATGACACCATTTACTACACTTCTTAAACATATACTGATTAAAAGGCAAATGGTTTTGAAGAGTATAAATATTTGTCCTAAATGTTTGTAGTCAGAAAAAACTCACGTGCATGATTCTTATAGCCCTGCAGAACCCAGGAAACATTCACAATCATCATCATCCCCCTTCCTGAAAAATGCCCTTCTTTTCCACAGCACAATCAAGCAACACATCAAAAAGCCAAGCCCTGGTTATGCTTTGTAGCACTAATAGAGCAATTATATAACTATTCTTCTTACTCTTATTCAATCAGCAGATTCTGCAGGATCAAGTGCTCATTATTTTTTTGTTTTTCAACTTTCTCATGTAATTTTGTCCCTAGCCAGCCAAGTGCTCTTATTTCTCCAGAATTCAAACTACCAGTTACATATTCAGTTACACGCATTTCACAAACTCTTAAACAGCTAATCAGCAGTTTCAAAAAAAAAAGGAAGTAAGCAGATTGTCATGAACACACTACCTCTTTAAAACACTGTACATTATAACAGCCCTTTTTATCCAGCCTGCTTTTAACTAGGGGGTTGGATCTTTAAAGGTCCCTTCCAACCCAAACCATGCTATGACTCTATGAACCAAGGCATATATTTTGCACTTGCCCAAAACTCCAAACAGCCCAAAGAAAAAAGCAACTAAGAAAAGTGTCTAGGATCCGTAACTGTTTCTTGAGGCGGGAGGGAGGAAGGGCATTCACCCTTTGCATATAGACATAATTACTGCCTTTGGCATACCACAGGGTTTACTGCAGTTCTGTATAAAAGATCTACTAACAACAGCAACAAACCTTTTCAACATGATCTATATGAGCTATCAGAAACCCTTTAACTCCTTAGCTTTATTGATCTGGTGATGGACTTCAGGATTTCCTTCTCTGCAGTTAAGTTAGCTCAGGCTGAAGACAGGAAGGCAGATGATATATAAGCAGAACTTTAAATTGCAAAGGGCAATAGTAAAAAGGTTAAGTAATTTTTCTGCTATGAGCATGCAGAATCTTAACAATAAATCCTAACTTCAGTACATACAAATCTCCATTCCGAAATGAAGTCTTCCTCATTTAGCACTACGGTGATTAAGTCTAATAGTCACCATTACTGACAAAAGTAGTTTTAAGATCTGACTAGTCATAAGGGCAAAGGAAAGGATTTCTGTGTGAGAAATGGCAAGAAGATGAAATTAAGATAAAAGGCATGACTTCTTAAGAGGAATCGAATCATTCATGGGTAAAGGAGATCTACTTTTTACAGTCATTTGCATATAAATGTTTTGTGTTAGTGGTAAATGATAAGTAATTTCATGCTGTTAGTGCACACCAATGTTTTCTCTGCCAAATAATAATGCTACTTCTTCTGCTGCAATCTTCTAGCTTTACGGATTCAAATATACAGTGTATAATAAATTCCTGTGCAGCTATAGCAGATTTAAATAACTAGCATGAAACCAGTACTGAAACCAGTATGCTGTACAAAGCAAAAACTCTTGTGTTTTGTTTTTTAACCAAACTCTTTTCTACACAAATACAGAACCGCTGAAGAAGTATTTTGCAAATTCACAGGGACTTTACTAAGTTCTTTGGTTAAGGAAAATTTTAAAGCATCCAAAAGTTATTTGTGAAGTTTTCTAAATATTCTTATCTTCCCAGAACAAAATATTTCCCACTTTAAGGTCTCCTTTTAAAAAATACTTGAAAATGTTCAAAATCAAATGAAACTAATTTAATCTTCATTCAAACAAAACGTACATGATATTTTGGAGAAGTAAAGCAAAAACAAAATCCTCATGCATTGTGGTGATATGTCAGGAAAACTATACCATTTTCTTAAAGATGGAAGAAGAAATCTTTGGCTATGCAGTCTTCAGTCTTTGTATTCTCCAGACAGGAAGGCAAACGGTAGCATTTTCTGGGAAAAATATGATACCAAGGAGACATAAAATTTAGAGTCCATGGACACTCAGCAAAATATGGTCATACCCAGTTTTGACAAACGAAACTCCATCTCCTGACAAACAGATGATGGAAAAATAACTACATGCATTTCTTTGCTTTCTGCAGCACAGTTAGGTATTTCAGGAGCTACACGACCTCCAGATGCACTCCAAACCTGAAGACTGGTACAGTGATCTGATGGCATTATCTAAGTAATCTGTTCTTCAGTATGCATTTCTCTCTTCATAAGCATCACCTCCGTCTTTCCTCAATTTACTTTCTGTTGGCATTGTTCATTCACATCCAGTTCTTAAAGCAACCATCAAAGAAACAAGGCTAGTCACATTTTTTGTGTGGATGAGGGTGTGCTACACTGTTGTTTGTTTACTGATGAAATGTAAAGCAGTCTGAGACTAGCTTCACCGCCACACACATACTGAAAAGGATCATGCTGAGGCTAGATCTGAGTGGTAGTTTTTATAACTGATGAACAAATGTATGTTTTATCACCAAGGACTAGCTTGGAGAAAAAATACCATGGTACCTAACTCAGTACAGTTTCTCCTGTATACTCTAGAGCTGGACATGCACTTTCTTAGTTTACCATTTTTCAACCAGTTTTGAGATGTCAATTATTTTTTGAGATTTTGTCAGTATGAATAAACACACACATCCACATCAAGCAGGAATCTACCTGTTGGTGCCACCAGTGTGATCTTGGTTTCATGTTCCAGTTTGAACAGAAAGGGGAGGACAAGAGACGTGTGTGCCTTGCTGGAAATAGAACTCCACAGGCATATATCCATATATCCATCATGGTGGTTTCTCAAGGACTGATCGAAAACCATGCAACAAACTCTCAGCAGCCACGAGATACCACCACAGACCTCACTACTACTTTCTTTTAAGCACAGAGACCATTTCATTTATCTTGCCCTTTCTGACATACAGATTTTATAAAACACAAAACTGCACCGAGGCAAGATAATCTATTGAACATGCTCCCACCTTCACAGTCTGAAGGAGAGAGGTAAGAGACAAACCACATTAGTTACATTGCCTGCTCTCTCCTGGAGCACGTTCAGCTTCAGTGATGGTATGCGGTATGTACGCCCCCACCATTATCAGCGAGCATGACCTGTAGCAGCAGTAGCTGGGCAAAATCTTTATTCCTCCTTCTCTGAAGCACCACAGGAAAAGTAAACCTGTGAACCTCACCCCCAGGATGCTTGCTCTCCTGTCAAGAGCACAGTATGGCACACTGGCAGCCAAGCGAGACTCTAGTAAGATGGATAGCACAAGCCACCATTTGTTCTCTGGTCAGCTAACGAACACTGGAGGATCCATTTGTTGCAAGTGCTTATGACAGCAGGGGAATACTGTGAGAGACCATAGTCACCCACCCACCTTCTGTCAAAAATCAATAAAGAATATCCTTTAAATAGTGCTACCAATCACAACTGGTTCCCAACTATTATTGCGTCAAGCAGTTTGTCTATTTAGTGCTGTTCAATAGCCTCCACCTGGGTTAAGGAGGTCCCATGCTCTCTCCATACCAGCCAAATATGCTTCTTCAGGCTGTCTGCTTTCCTCCAAGAAGAAAGTGTTGCCCCGTGAACTACAGGCCTGCAACACAAGCAGCTGATTTGCCATTTGCCATACCCACAGCTGACAGGGCAGAAACTGCGAGTAGAAGTTTACCCCAAAAAAATGCTGGGAAAGGGGGCAGGAAGAAAGCAGCTCTTAAAACACATCAGCTATCAACATTGCAGAAGCTTTCCTCATTGATGGCAACTCTGTCTTGGAAACTCTCCCCTGCAGAGTGGGAGCAGGAATGAACAGTGGGAGGTGGTTCTGTCCCCCTCAGTTGTCCTCAACGCCAAAAACTGTTTAAGTGGTCACTCACTAATTTGGAGAGAATGGTGAGGAGAATCAGAAGTGACAATCCTTTCATTTTTTAATGATTAGTTTAAAACCAATCTGAGATTATGCTTGCAAGGCAAAATTAACATTACTGTTCCTACCCACCCCATCATGCCACCCATCATCTCCAGCATCCAAATAGATCTTAAGTCAGTTGGATCATACACTTGTAACTCATGCCAAATTCTACCATGAAACCTCTGTCAGACTCCATTGAAACAGAGAAAATGATCAGATAATTTTCATTACAAAAACCTTGCACAGTGACTACCTGCACTAGCAGTTATCCTATGTTGAAGAGTCATAGGCTTAAAGTTCTCCTGAACAATACAGTCAACATCAGAGGCTAATCGGAAGAATGGGCAAGCACTAACCAGGACAGATACTTATTGATGCAATAAAAAAAGGAAAGCCTGTAAGTATAGGACCACTATAGCCAAAAGGATTGTCTCTGAATTAAATTTCCTAAGAGGTTTATCTGATTGGTGAACAATAAATTCAAATTAAGTCCACTAAAATCAATATAACAATCACATTTGTATCCCTGAGGAGCCATCAGGAGCCAATTATGAGACTGCAAAAACCTCAGCTTAAATTAGAAGCTGTGATCTGAATGCATGCTATTGTGTTTCAGTGATGAAGTTTTCTTTAAGACGAACTCAGAAAAGCAGGCAACGCTATATGTGCAACAAGGACCAGGAAGGTAGAGACTTGCTGCATGAATTACGGATGCAGTGTTAGCCTTTGCTACGAATTCCTTATTTTATATTCAACTTAGGCCCATACGCTTTTGCCTAAGATAAGGAAGCTACAAAGACAAGTTGTGTTTGTTTGTCTAAAGATAACATCTGTAATTACATGCCCAGGAAAAAAAGAAATTACAGCTAATAAACAAGGTTTTTTCTGTGAAAAGAGGTTATTTTTGAAAGAGCCACAATCTGTCTCCCAGTGTGCCTGGGAAGAATGGTCATCAGTGTTTACCCTAACTTAGATTTTGTCTCAGTTAATTAAAGTATTTACTTTCTTGTTTCCTTTTGCACTGTCTGATGAGAAAAGTACTTTGTGAATAACTGTCTTTATGTTCCCTTCTATATCAGTAGAGGTTTTTTTTTTTTTTAGGATTGCATCCTTTCCATTATTTAAAAAACAAATAGATGAGTTAACTTATTGCACTGAGCCACTTTGCAACGTTATTAGAAACACTACTCTACAGAAGAGAATCTAAGATGTGTTTAAAACCAAATGTCTTCCTGTATGGAAAAGCTTTTCTCCCCTTTTTTACTTTTTCTTTTGCATTTTTTTTTCCGCTCTTTTCTCTTCATTACCCCTCACATCTATCTCCCAAAGATGCAACAACAGAATATTCAGAAAAGCTGATGCATACTGAGAATCCACAAGCCCTTCTGAAGAGCCTTTCAGCCTACCATCTTTGATTGCCTCTACTGGGATTCAGCTTTCTTAAAGCTGCTTCTGAGGTTTGGAAAAGTAGTATGCATTAAAAATCCACAAAACACCACTTTAGGCAGTCAAGTACATCTCAGCAGAGCTGTTCACAATCCTTCCTACAGTGGAGAATGCAGACAGTGTGCCCAATCTATCACTAATCTTTACAGGCACACACAAAAAGTTCGTAAGAAGGGTGAAGTCAGCACCACACCCCTCACCGAGGGGATAATCCCAGTTACGCAACCTGACTGAAAAGACCATTACCAAAATCCCTCCGTATGCTCCATCAAAGACGTATGTATTATTTACACATAAGATAATTATTTCAGTATTTAATCCCTTCTACTGTGAAATACAAACAGCTATGTTTCAGCAAGCTTGAATAATCATCTAAAACATAATTTGTATGAAAGGATCAGTGAAAAATGAGATGGTTAATATCAGGACATTTTGTTTGTAAAGGGCAACTGGCACTCAATTACTGTACTCACATATATAACTGTTTTACATTCCAGACCAAACCCAGCCTACTTCTTTTGTGATTTCAGATAAACTTTTCTTCTATAAAGACAGATACGCAAGCCTTAAATCTCTGAGACCAATTTATTTAACAAGCACCACCCTATCAGTAGATATTGCTCTTTATCTTGCCTCTGGTTTAAAATGCTAAATTGTTCATACATTACATGTCAGGAGTTTCTTGAACTACTTAGATAGTCTTTAGGACTAGAAATTTGAATACACAAACTGTGAATATGCAAACACTGTTCACTCCCCTGCCCTGTTTTGCCCCAAGAAATTTACCAGTGCGCAGAGCAAGTCTACTGCTTCCAAGATAAGCTCCTGATGCCCAATTCGTGTGACTCCAAGATCTTCCAATTCTTGATGAGTAATGCGTAGTAGCTGGTCACCACTAATCTTCTCTCTTTCAAAGTTCTTTATATATTGCTGCAGGCAATCATCAAGACCTGCAGAAACAGAACGGAAGAAGGGAAAGCAAAAGTTAGCAATATTTTGTACTGCCATAGGAAGTAAAAATGGGCTGGAACCAAAACAATACTTGCCCTATCCTTAACAGAAGTATTTAAACATTACAAAAAATTTAACGCTACCCAGAAATCTTAAGATCTGGAGAGCTACGGCAGCCATGGCTTTTCCACCTGTGGATGATACCAACCGCTCCTGAACCCCGAACACAGCCCTGAATTCTTGTAGTATACTGCGCTATGAACGCCTATCTGGCAGCCCCTAATAACAGTTATGTTAGCAATGCCTCCATTACATCTGGGAGTGGAGAGGAGAAGAGGGAACAATGGAAGGGAGGAGGACTTGCATCCTTCTTTGAGTGCAGCATATCAATAGATGCTGTTAATTAGTACAGCGCTGTAAGAGACTGGAAACAAGGGAAAGCATTTGTGCCAGAGACAAATTCTAAGGGAATAATGAGAGTGTGAATATGCTTAACACCATACATCCAGAAGTGACTAGCTATCAGTGCCTCTTAACCTCTCTCCCAGCGTACCTCTACCATGGCAGGTCGCATGACGAGGAGGGGCTGCTGGAGATGGCCTCAGCTAGGAACCCATCTCTTCATGGGACACTTGACTACAGTGCCCCATGCAGTGACACACAAAATGGCAGTGTCACATCATAGCATCTCTCCTACTCCAAGACCATTCGTATGCTGCTGAGCCATCTGAAAGTTCACAGATCATGCCAGCCCCTACAACAAGCTGCGAAGAGCTCTAGAGAACAAGAAAGGCAGTAGCACTGCGAATGTGTAAACCGGGCCCCAACTGCATCAGCAGATCCAGCTCAATGTACCTCAGTTCAGAAACTGTATGGAGTCACTCATGGCACACAAATGCTTACTGGGCATGAAAAGCCACTAAAATCAAGACCTGGGTGCGCTCCCCAGAATAATCGGGGAGCAGAAGCAGGCCCGTTGTGCTAAAAAAGATCCTAGAAGTGCATGCAAAATATTTGCTCAGGACGTGGATGAGTGCAGGGTTGTACAGGACCAGGTCCTGCTTTGGGCGCCACCCCTATCCTAGCTATTCAGTTTGATTATCAGTCTAATGACATGTAGCTGACTACACATTTTTGCCTGGAGCAAAGAGCACTGCAGAATGTGAGATAATCCATCATGCATCTCTTCCCCATCAATCTGTTCCTAAGAGGCCCAGACCACTATGGGGAAGCTCTGCAGCGTGTGCATCCTTGTGCCAAAGGGATAAGGAAAACTCTTGGCTATTTGGTGGTCCATCTAAAATTTTTGTCTGAATACCTTCCAATGGATCAACATGACTACTTGGCCATGTTCCAATGGATCAACATTACTACTAAGTAGCAGGATTTGACAAAAATCTGAATGCATTAATTTAGCTGCTTCTTGGGAGATACCACGTTTCTGATGGTTGTCTTCAAACAGTCCCTAATGTTGAAAAGACATCTGCTCATTAGGTTGCAAGGAAGTGAGAACATTTTTACTCGCTAATCAAAATGTCTGAAAAATCTGAAGATACATGGAGGAGAAACGATTGATCTGACTGCTGAGCCCCAGCTGTCTCATAAGAGCCCCAGCTAATAGCATAAAGCTTCTCTGAAACTGGTTTGGTTGCATTTTTGGTTCTCATTCACCCCTTTTAGGGTGCAACCACACCTCCAAAGAGACTCACATGAGGAACAGGTTGGTACTGCAGGCAGGGATGCCCCAGTCCCAGGCCAGCCTGGCGTTCCTGGCTTGGCCCTTGGGCAAGCATCACCCACACTCTGTCTCTGCTACAGCACACCGGCACAATCTTCACATGGCTTTAACTTCTAGAATTCACACGCTAAAACTAAACCACACACAAACACACTGTAAATCAAATACTCCAGGCCCAAAACACAGGAGCAGTTCCCCAATTCCAGCAGCATCCAACCACGTCCTTCCAGAGCCTGCCACCTGATTTCCTGCCTCTGAAACAAAGCCACTTACAGGTCTAGGTTAAACAAGCATTTGGAGCTATGCCTGCCATTCATTTCCCTTTCTAATCAAATAGTTGCTCAAATCAGTCATATACTCGATTACAACATATTAACTGAGAACAAAACTGGTGATCCAGGACTGATCATGTATCGCATCTTGCCACACAGCCTGGTTCTCAGATGTGCTTGACCAGCTTGTGAGAAGCTAAAAATTGTTTCCTAATTCTCCAACAAAGAAAATACAAATGGTTAAACTTTCAGTAAGAGCAATTATTTACTAAAGCTTTTATTCTCCTAAATTTCATTCCCCTACAGCAGGGGAAACTGAATTATCAAAACCACCAGGACTGATCCCTGAAATGATGTGGTTGCCACATATCTGCACAGAAGAGAAGACAGGAACACTCACTAAAGTCAAAACAACACAGCCTGCTGCTTTCTGGGGTGCCCCACTGTACTTCTGTTATTTTTTCCCTTTGTACTTACATAATGAATACTCTGCCTTTGGCTTTAGAACTGATCGTTAATCAAAAGTAATGTTTCACTGTAAAACAACACAATACATGCAAGATCTTAATTTCTCTCTTTCTTAGACACCGTTGCTTCAGAACATGTCAAAGAGCACTAGTCCTGCATATTCCCAAGGCATTTCAATGGGAGCCCTGTTCATCTAAATGCTGCTGTCTCTTACGTGCTAGGCAATGCTCATCATTATTAGCAAACAGACAAGCAGCAATAAAAATCAGGTATTGTTCTCTGCCTGACACCTGAAAGTAAGGCCATTTACCAAGTCCCAGTGCTATAAGAACTCATTTAGACATTTAAATTTATGTTGCAAAAGGAAATAATTTTTCTCAAATCTTGTTGAATCCACTTTACTTGTTCACACACACACACAAGATACCATTATCTTGAATTATCTGATGTGAGCCTTCTTGATTTATCCATATTTGTACCTATTTTCTCCCAAAGCCCTTCTTAGGCCAAGTTTTCCACCTGATATATTAATTGCATGAACTGTTTACAAGCACAGTCCCATGTATAATGGCATTTATTTTTTGAAAGAAATTGAATATTCTTGACAATACATAAAACATTTCATCTAAAAATGTATTAAAAATAGACCATAGATGTGCTTTTGCTAAATGACTAAAAAAGAAGGCAGTAAGCGCTTCGGATATTCCTGAACTTAAGTCCCACACTGCTTACATAGACTGCTGAATGAGAATAATAACATTAAAATATTCAACGTCATCAGGCATCAAAAAATGAATTCCCAGCTAAGAGACTAGCAACACAAATCCAGATTAAGACATGACAGAAGCACTTAATAAACACTTACTGACAGTTAATTCTAAATAAAGCCATTACTCTCCCTTCTCCTGCTATCTATGTATTTTTGTCATTCAGATATAATCTAGACGGATGCATGTAGTTCATATAGGGTAAGAAAAAAATTTAAGATAACAAAAATATTACTGACAATTGCTTGACTCACCAATTTCGTAAAAACTACAGCAGGAAAGAACAAAAGAATTTAACCGTAGAGTGCGTGACATTTTCAGAATAGCCTGCCACAATTACTTCCCCTCATTCCCTAAATAGAATATCCTTTTGAAGTAATTTATTTCTGACATTCTATTTCTTAATTAAAGAGCAACAATTCTTTTTGTAAATAAAACTGTGCACAGATAGGAAATAATAATAATACAAAAAGGCCACCAGCATTCCTCACCCACACCTTCTGTCCCCAGAGCCACAGCAGACAGCCCTGTTTGCCAGCGGCCAGCCAGCCGCTGCTGCGTCCAGATCAACAGGAGGGGAGCTGCAGGGAACAGGCGTTCCTGGCTGATAATGTCATTTAACTCGGGACAGGACAAGATGTACCAAAAAGCATCAGGTGCCTGGGGCCCATGGAGACACGCTGGAAGCTAACGGGGAAAGCACAGCTTTCATAAGAGCACTCTGCCTTTTACAATATTCCTGCAAGTCCAGCATCCACCCAACCTCAATGTAGTAAGCAATTTTTCTAGCTGTCAAGGTCTGCTCCGCTTCTACCCCCAGATGCCCTCATATCAGAGGATGTCACACAACCCATGTACCAGAGGAATCCCAGCAAATAACTCAGTTTGATGTACTATTCCTTGTTCCTGACCATGGGTGCGATTAAGGTTGCCAAGCATCTAGCAGTCCTGGATATTTCAGGAACAGTGGCCTCTATCCAAAAATCAGGTTTGTTATTATATTCTGGATGCATAAGGCCTCATAGTGTATCAAACAGGTTTTGTGATGTCAATACACAAGTAACAGTCTCATATTCAACATCTCTGCTCCTCACCCAAAATAACCCCAAGATTTTTTGAGTATATGTAAAGGCACAGATGTTCCAATAATGAAAGAGTTTAAAGTAAAACCGTACGATGGTACTCCTCTTCCTTTTAGACCTACTCTTTAAGGGAAACACTATATAATGTAACTTTTTTTTCTATTTTCTTGAAAGATTCCTCGTCTTGTGCTCCAGAAATAACACAAACCTCCAAGGACGCCAACTACTCAAGAAGCACTCCCCTGCCCTGCATGCTTTCCACCTGAGCTTATCAACCATGGAGTCTGGCAATGCCGTCCAGATCCTACTATACACTCATTACCTGGCCAGTTTGATTGGGGCCTAGAAGATCATTTGAGATGTTAAGTTAATACATTGCACATCTTTGTCAGCTGGCATACCCCTGAGGTGTTATGTACACAGATGGACTACTCTGTGCATTAACAGAAAAGAAGCAACTCTTTTCATTAAGCTCAAAGCAAGCTCTACCTCGTCTGTGGGACTAAACAAATAAAAAACAATAGCAAAAGTAAAGCAAGCTCCTCCAAAAGAAACTGCTCAGAGGAGTCAGTGCTCTCAACATTAAAAAAAACCTCTAGAAAAGTTTCTCTTGCAAGTAGAACATACTGGAGCTGGTTTTTCCCCCTACTCCATCATTGAGTTCTACCTTGTGCGGGCCAAGTCAGAGTTCATCAAATCATTAACAATTTTTCATGGCTCACTGATGCGAAATTGGGCAGATTTCTATGCAATGAATTCCTTCTGTTACAATGGCACAGTAGAAACTGATCAAGAAATGTTTAATTTTATTTTTTTACTCATATGATTTTTCTGGAATGAGACTGCAAGATGCAGCGCTACCCTCCAGGGAAATCTTCCATGCTTGCAATCTCCTAACTAATAATACAACTGCACACTTCATGATCTCTCTGAGGTATTGTCTTATTTTGATGTGTGTAACAGGTTATCTTTTGAAACAAGCAAAGCGACAAACCGCCCTGCAATTCAGTGTCAGAACAGGTTATGCACATCTGTGGTAATTCAAAGCCAAATGACCCTCTCCATGAAATATATACTCAGGTTCTGATCCCACAGTCTGCTCCTCCTCTGCAAGCAGTTCAGTCTTTCCTCCCGCCTCTAAGAGACTAAAAAGTATTTAAGTAGACTTTTTCTGTGGCTAGATCTGAATTAAAATTTGTATCAGCTGCTCAGATATGCATGAGAAGATACAGTTCTAAAAATAGTGGCAACTAGGTAGAATATTCTTCCCCAAATTGGTGGCAGAAGAATTTTTCCTTAAGATTGGAAAACTACAGTGAAAATAACAGAGCTTGTGTCCTTATCAGCCTTCTTTTCAGTTTGGGGTTAAGGGAAAGATGATGAACATTACAGGTTTAACTATCATACCTGAAACTTTGACAAGGGAGTATATTTTTATGCTCCCCTGGTAAATCAGAATGAGGATGCAAACTGACAACTTCCCTTGGCAAGTCCTTGTTCTGTAAACCCAGCATTTACTGAAAAACAATAACATACAGACAATACATGGAATAATTTTGCACAGGAGGGAAAGACACACAGCTTTCTTAAAAAACAAATGAGAGGTTTGGGGCTTTTCTTTTTCTTTAAATATAAGGCAAACAAATTCATCTTTCAATTTGAACAGAAAGAGTATGCCCTACCAGAATTCCATTAGTTTTACGCCTTAACAAATACAAATTCAAGCAATGGACTGTAGCACAGAATTTAACAAGTCATTAAAAAAAAAAAATTAAACTAGAGTTTAATATAAGCTGGGCATTTATGTAGCACTATCCAATACCTTTTCACAGTGTAAACTATCATTTGCAACATTTTTACCTAAAGTAGCATGATGGAAGGGACCACTAAAACATTAAATGTTCAGAAGAAAATCACAGTTGTTTTCTCCCTGCTCACCATTAAATATGCATTAAATTTAAGCCAACTATTCTTAAGGACTGACCACCTTTGAAACTGTGCATGAGTCTACATATGTTTCAAACTTAAATGTTCAGCTGAGTTCCTGCTAAGTTAAAACATTGTGCTATGACTTACGCATTTGCACCTAGGCTTTATTAATCCAGAGCTGGCAGGCTACTAGCCTATTCACTTTAATTATTCAAAAATACAAGCTTTGCTTATGTCAAAGAGCAAGACAACCAACCAGAAAACTTCTCCCTCTCTTCCACCTCAACCAGAGAGCTGCTCCTGGGCACAGACACTGCAGGCAGCCCAGAGCAGGCAATTCTCCCCACCACAGCAGCTCCTATTTGGGGTACATACTCATGTTTCCTCCCTAGAACCAGAGCGTGAGAGGGGAGAACAGGAAAGGCCAGGTTTCCCCACAATCTGTACGTGGCAGATGGGCATTTGGAAACTCCACATACCTCAGTGTGAATGTCACCACAGAAACCAGGAGCAAGCCAAGCCAGCCGCTTCCCCACCTGAGAGGCAAAGATAATACTCCTCTGCTCATGTAAGGGATGCTCACGTAAGGGATGCTCACTGCTTTGGGGTCCTCAGCACCTCCTGGGCTTCATATGTGACAAACAGATGTCACAGTTATCAGTGCCAAAAGACGGAGCAAAGAACAGAATGTTTTAAGTGCAGGAGATGGCAAATGCCTACGGTGGACAGGACGGCCGCAAAAAAGTGATGCCCCATCCCAGAGGAGCACTGCAGGTAGGATGGCAAAAGAAACACCAGAAGCAGCTTTCCCAATCTGTAGATTGGGAGAAAAAAATTACAATATATTTAAAACTGGGGAAAAAAAAATTAATTGCAGGCCCTGGATTTATGAATGGGGGCAGGATTAATGAAAAAAAGAATTGCCAAATGCCTGGATTACAGCACTATTTGCAAAAGAGCAGGACAATCACTTTGTGCACTGGTTATCTGCAATTTCAGGCAAAAGCCCTCTAACTGCAAAACATATTTGTCCTTCACTCTATAGAATTATTCTCCCTCTCTCACTCCCTCTCCCTCTCCCTCTGTATATATCTGAGTCAAAGAAAATTCCAAAAGCATTAAAAACAAACATTAAAAATGACTGAGAAGATCCAAATAATTATTCCTTCAAGCATAACGTGTATTCATAGAATATAGTGTAAGACTACGTGTTTTCCATGCACAGTTTAGGGTAGGTGTATTTTTTTGTAGGAATCTTCAACTGTTCATAGACAAAACATTAGCTGAAAGATACTGCTGATGAAAAACTACATTCCTAGACAATGAAAGAGAAACACAATACATAAAAAACCCCCACTTTATATCCACTGGATATATACTACTACATCCAGAAAAGCCTGTTAAGTTTGTAGAATGAAGAACTCAAAAGACCAAAGACGTGAATGTGAGAAGCAGCAATGTAATCCAAATTCAGCCTCTCCTGAAGGTATTATAAATGCCGAGACCCTGGCTACTAGACCAGAGGTACTGTGTACAGCAGTGAGGTAAATAAGGGATGTATCATATCACACTGGGGTCCTGAAGAGATGCGCAAAATGAGGAATTGAAATAGGAGCATATTTTAGACTTTGCATGTTGCTCTGTTCTTTCTAAGGGCCTGTGGTCAGTCAAAGGAAAAGCCACCAGTGAACAAGGAGATGGGATTATTCCAGACAAGAACTTGGGAGTCAAAGAGTGTATTTGCGACAGCGGTGGGTTGAAACAGAAGTTTGGGGTGAAAGAAGTACTGTCCCTGGTCAGTGCTAATTCTGTAATTGAAAATCAAGTCCTGTTCAAGGAATTTAGCTTTGAAGTGTCTGCGGTTTCTGTGCCTACAGATACACTCTTCATGATCGTGCACTCTCATGAGACCTGGATATATTCACTATATGATCGTGTTAGCAATAAATGGCAATTTTGTTCATCAGAAAATTGCAGAAACATCAAGACTAAGTGAATCATACATGGCTCAACGGCTCTATTTTACAAAGACTTTCACACTGACCAACTTTTAAAAGGGTTGTCTTGAAAAAAGAAAATTAAATTAAAAAAAAGGAGGAAAGACAGAAAGCATACATATAGACTAACTACAAGCATGATTTAAAGATGCACAAGACTGAACGGGGTGCAGTGTCTAATAGGACAAATTTTCAATAAAATCGGTCCTTGCTGTTAGACTACTTATAATCAGGGCTTATTATGGCAAGTTAGACTTGTTAATTACAAGAATATCCAAAGTGTTCTGTTAGCTGTTGATAAATGTAATCATTCATATTTCTCTGGGTGCTTTTTGTTTCCATTATGCCCATCTGTATAGCAAAGCCAAATCTTTACACAAGCACATACAAGTTTTGCAAAGTATTTGAAATCTTAAAACGTGGATAACGTTGCAACAACCAGTGTCGAGCTCTATTTCTATGAAATTCAAGGATTAGTATCCCTGATTATCAATATTGTTCTCAATGTAAGAGGTTATAATTATTGTTATATTTAGGACTCTTATTATTGGATTACAACGACCACATTGTTCAACTACAGCTGTGGCCTTTGCACACAAGAAATGCTGAAGTGTGCTGAAAAGTTAGTGTGGCTGATAATGGCAGCAGAAATCTCTCTGCTATTGGAAGGGAGAGAAGCCAAACAACCCACAGCATCATTAAATATCAGGAACCCCTCAAATGAAGCTAATCAAAGGAATGCATCTATTTGATTCTGATAAACACGGCTACACCCAACTGCAGGGGCCTAGGGCAGCCACGATGGGGGTGGGATGAGAAAGTGTGCATTCATCCTCATAATTCAATGTATAAAATGACAAAGCGATTTTAAGCTCAGGGTTAGAAGTTCAGCACAATTTGGGAGGCATCTAGAGATAAACTAAAAATATCTGAACTGTAATGATTTCCCCCCCACCAAAGGAATTCTACTTCTGTTCTGAACAAAGAACAGACAGGCTAATGTCCCCTCCCTGATGGTGGTGGTGTTTGTTTAAATATCGTATTCTACCAAAACCAGAAGTTCTCCAGTAAGCTGTCCAAGCATTATCAAGATTATAAGACTATAAACACTGAATGAAATACTCCTCTAAAATCTCAAAGAGGAAATCCCAGTATTGCATCATTTTTTTCCTACATAAATCTATGCCCTCATGATTTTTGAAGCAGCTTTGAGGACATGGAATGCACCACCAAAGCTTTGCAAAAAGCAAGAGGAGAAAGTGGCATTGTCACTTTACATGTAATAATATATTTTTATGATACACAAGGATCCAGTCTAGTCTTATTCAGGGTCCCACGATGCTAGAGTCTGTACAAAGTAATACACAAGGAGACGGCCTTGAGCCAGGATGCCTGATAAACTTCTCTTTTCCTCCATGAAATTCAAGCTGGCTAGCTAATAAAGGCAGATCCCTCCACAGCTACTTTTATGTCTACTCTGTTTCACTTCACAGTTTTCGCACTCACACCATCACACACTTTCCCATTTTTCACATGTGCTCCAGTTTGCAGAGTACCTCAAGAAAGGGAAGTCTTCTTGGGTCCAATCAATGGTTAACTTCGTCCTCAAAGTACTGCGTTTCTGCTCCAATTATCACATGTAAATTAGAATACATTGCAACTAGCAATTAGCATATAGGCATTTTTCAATCAGCATTATAAAATTAGGGTTCTAAATACCATTCACTAACATGCAGTTGATCTATTTGAGTTTCATCGGATAATTTTTTTAATTTTCATATGTTCCCATTTTTCCCCTCTGAAATGATTCCTTATACAACATCTGTCTGCATCACTACCACTGTAGGGATTTGATGTTTTCTAAGAACTTGCTACCATACATCAGACTATAAGGAGTAACTTTATTACCAATTGGTTCCCCCTAAAAGATAAAGCAATTTATGAGCCAGCACAACAAAAAGTTTTTCTCAGCATGTGTCCTTCTGACTTTAGAGTTTCTAGAAGTTTACCTTTGTACTAGTGCAAAGCAACTTTACATGATTAAAACACAGCTTATCGCCAAACATACAAGATTGAAAGTCAGCTTATTGCTAAACATACAATATTCTGGTGCCTGCAAACAAAAAGGCCACACCACTGGTCTACACAGGGAGAGCAACTGTCCACCCAACAACAGCGTGTGGCTTTGTTACATCTTCAACATGTCTCTCAAGCAAGCAGTGAGCACTAATGATATTAAAATAGGCTGATGTGAGTACCACCAGGTTCAAGCACACAACCAACGTAACAGTGCCAGAGCCAGAAAGGGCTAGCAGGAGCGCAGTGCGCCCGAGGCAAATCAGCCCTCCACCTGTCCCAGCCCTGGGGCTACAGCTGCGCACCTCCGACCGCAATTGCACTAAGTCGCAGGACCTGCCCTCCGAACAATTTTGCACCGTGCAGCAATGACAGACTACCAAATTCCCAAATATGACTGTAAGCATTGAAATGCAACCACCATATCCCCTACGGAAGGGAGGCTTTGTCTAAATAGGTGTGGTATTGGCTTCTTCAACGGTTTAGATGGGGCCCTAAGGCTGAAACACCCCCTCAGGACTTGAGATAGGAAAGTCTTCATTTTCCATAGCTTTTCACTGTCTCCCATGATTATTTGCAGCTGTGCTTCACACTAGCACACATGACTACAGGAAGTGCAAAGCCATCAAGTGTCCAAGCCTACAGCAGGCAAGCAGGAGGGAAAGTTTCTTCAAACCCTGAGTGAACTCCCTCCTGTTCATTCTTCCTTCTTGCAACGCCCATGCAATTCCCAGGCTTGGAGCTCTCTTTAGCAGAAGCTCACACAATTCAGCACAGTGTGAGATTTGGGACGGTTTTAGGGTTGTGGGCAGAAAAAGCTGTACATCCCCCTCCACACGACAAAGAAACATCTGTAACTTAAAATCACTGGTCAAATACTTTGATATGTGTAGGAGTGTCTTGAAGAAAGGGAAAGCTATACTTCTAATATTCATCACTTCCATCACTTCACATACGATGTCTCAGTGACCATCCCACCCCTCTGCAAAATAGAAATGAATCATATATTAAAGGGAAAAAACAAGTACAATACGGAAGACAGTCAGAAGATGTTTATGTAAGTCAAGCACACCCCTGACATTAACCAAGTAAGTAAATAAGTACTGGTTGTTCTTTCAAATGCCTTCCCAAGTTTGCAGTTTTACAGCATGCTCCAGAGCAGCCACATTAAACACCCTGTTGTTGTCACAAGACGGGCCCTCCTCTTCTCCCTCCCTCACACGGGCTAATATATGCTCTTACGCAAAATAGTCAAATAAGCTCCGCCACAGCCTTTATTATAGTTCTTTACCACCAAAACCAGCTTTGCTGCCAAGAATTTATTACATCAGAGTGCATCCTTTCAGAGCAAGCATCATGCCCCCAAAGAAATAATACAACACTTGTTAAAGCTTTCCTCTACCTCAATACTTTACACTGTCTCCCACCACTGGAAAAATCTGTTAATGGTTTAGATAAGGCTTCAAGATTTATTTGGTGATGCCATCACACGGGGTCTGTGGATTTCATGCAGCCCAGCAGCGTGGTTAAAAGCAATGCAATTCATTTTGCAACACAAGCAATTCCTCAGTTTTGCTACGCCTACATTGAACCTCTCTCTGGAGCAACAGTGGACAAGATGCTAGGCTTGGTTGGGAGTGCTTATACGATGACTTCCATCCGTGCTCCTAATTATTCTTCCTTCCCCTACAGAACCCTAATGACATCACCCATAATTGGACAGAATATGTACCAATAACTTTACAAAGAGCCCTACAAGTACAGCTTTATTACATTCTGATATGCACCGACCCAGGCTCCGTTAAGAAGTCGAAGACATTTCAGTTTTAAGCTTCTTGGCTAAGACAATCTGCTTCAAACTATATTCAAAGTAGAGAGCTTTTCATGAGAGTACACGCAAGGACAACTTTACATGCCTGCACTTCCCCACTCTCCCTCTTGCTCATTAAAAGAGAAGAACACATTCCATAATGTAAAATCTACAATATAAACCATAAGCCTGTAAAGTGGGAGTGCAACCCCGCAAAACTGGGTCATGGCAAAATACATCTGTTAGTTTTTTATTGTCTTTGGCAATGTACTTTTTAAAATAATGTTGTCAGCTTTGCATAAGTTGTAAATACATAAAAATCTAAAAAAAAAAAATCTGTTGAAGTGACAACCTAAATTACACTTTAGCTAGTTTCTCATTTTGCATAATCACTTGTTCACACAAGTTATCCATATGAACAAAAAGCAATAACTAGGAATTAGACCCTTCAAAGACTGAATTAATCTACAGCAATGTATTAGTCTCTTTCAAGTCTCGTCAATGTTATATCCCCAGGAAAGAGAAACGAACATTCACATGGAAAGCAATGTGTGCACGCATCACATAAAATTAATAACAATTTGTTTTTAAATATTAACTGTATAGTACTAAATTAATAGTATGAAACCTGTCCCTGAAGCTCTTTCTCAAAGAGAGGATGAGGTACTTCATTAAATATTAGTATTACACACTACATATTGTGCAAAATGCTGCCATTTAGTGCTACTAACGTTTTACAACGCACACATATACACACATTTACTTAACCAATTCAGAGGCCAAATGCTGGGAAACCCAAAGAAAAACCTGAAATCCCCACACTTTGCCGCTGTTGCAGGCGACATTGAGAACCATCTATGGGGAGGTGGAAGATGTGCACTGCGCTTGGCCTCCCAAGCAATTCATGTAGAAAGAGGCCAGAAACATCACAGAAAACGTGCCGTCAGTGAGAGCTCTACTAGTACGGAGCCCTCCAGAAGGTAGCACAAGGTAAAGTGATGCTCTCATGCGTTTTGCTTAGCTGTACTTACAAACAGCCTTGTCCCAAACCACATGGAAGGCATGGCAAACTAAACCAGAGTTGAGATTGAACTTAGACCGCAGTTCCACAAGCTCTAGTATATTGTTGCCATAGCTCATTATATAAAAGGAAAAAAAAATACATATAAAGTTTTACCACAGAATTAATTTTGAGCTTGGGTTTCCTTTGTGTGATCTTTGTCCTTTTTTCTGCAATATCCCTGGTTGGTAGAACTAAATACTTACGTGAGTCAGCGTGGGATAAAGTGTCCCAGTTATGGATATTCCTGCCCGTTTCCACAAGATATCACCAGGAGGTAAATGCTGTTTAACGCTTTCTGTGCTAGCTGTATATAGCCAACTGTAGTATACTTCTTGATCTTGCTCCGTTACCTCCTGCCCATTTAAGCATTGTTTACTTTATATTGAAAAAGGATGGAGAGCGTGTATCAGTATAAAAATACTAAGTATTTTGGTTAGCACCTCATCCAGACCTAATCAAAAGCTGGAAAAAAACCAAAACCAAAAAGTACAAGAAAATATCTGAATTTTCACTCTGCAGAGTTTAACGGGACTTGTTATATGTCTAATTTTCTTACTGTATGAGAGATTCCTTATTCCACATTTATTCTTAAAAGTGTACCTGAAACATAAGGTTAGATACCATTTCAAGTAGTTGTAAAACCTGGATGAATTAATAATAATTACTATTTTGATCATAGTAATTCTGGCTGACTGTGCATGCCTGCCTTCTTGTCACTAAAGACTGAAGGAAAAGACTGTCCTTGTTACCTGCCACAAACTCCTTTGGTCTCATTAAAAATAAACTTTCTGAACCTGAGACTTAAAGAGTGGGTTTTTTTGAAAGACAGAGGACATCTTTATTTCCAAGTACCTGCTCTAAGGTATCAAATGCATCGTTTCCGCCATCATTTCCAAATGCCAACCAGTCTGTTAAACACGTATTTATCAGCTGTATTCTGACCCTGCACTGCATCACATGCATCCTAGTGCTTATGTATTATTTCAGCCTCCTGTTAAGAAACAGTAATACCTTAGCACTCTTCAGTTCTTCTAGAATCTCTTCGCTAATTTGAACTATTTCAGAAATAGCAGGGCTTCTAATAATAAAGCATGCATGAAGTTAAGCTCTGGTAGATAGGAAACGGCAATTCTAATGCATATAAAGATAAGGTGCAATTCCCCTTCTCGTGACAGGTTCTGCTCTGCTAAAGTCCCCTTTGGAGCTGGTTCTCTGCATAATGGCCAGTTTCACAACTGTAATAGGGAGAAAAGTGGAAAATGGAAGAAATTTCTGAAGCTTTAATATTAATAGCTTAGTATTAAAATTGCAACAAGTTGTTGGTATATTTCTGAAAAGAAAAATAACAGTATAACAATATAGGACATGCAGATTTCTGGGAGAGCACTCTTTAACAAACAAATGAACACAAAATTTTAGTGTGAAAATTATGGGCAGAAGGAGATTCTGGAGACTTTTGACTGGAGCGGTTTTGCAACACACTGCCCCATCACCTCAGTCAGCCTGTCCTGCAGCCAGACAATAAGACTCCTCCCTGAAGACCACTGCCTTCTGCCCAGCTGTCCTAGGCTCCTTCAGCTGAAACTGCAGCATTCCCATCTGCGGCCCACTGCCACAAAACAGAAGTACTATGGTTTCTGCACAGCAGCAAGAATTTAGTTGGCAACATCTGAGCACCAGTGATGCAATCCTTAATAAATGAAAACCTGTAACATGGCTTAAAATACCCTGCCGTGATACTGCGCCTGTAAGACTGTGTGGCCAACTTGTCATTACAATCAGATAAGAAAATCTTAAGTATGGGCAAGATTTTGGCAAGAACCCCAACCACCATCTTCAGCAGATGGGCAGGGAAATCTTGTTAGGATTCCCGCTTGGAGAAGCCATCTTACCACCAAGCTAGAAGGCTGCATAAAGACCAGGTAAGCTTTACCTATATCAACGTCACTCTCATTCATTCCTCTCTCAGCACCACCACCAGCAAAAATTTTCCTCAGCACATCTGTTATTCTACCAACCTAACCCACTCCCTCTCTTCTTCATCTCCTCCGTATTCTCTTTGCACCTAAACAGGAATGGGAAAACCATTTTATTCTAGCATCCATTTTTCACCCTCCTCTCTCTCCCTGCATAGCTCCAAGATCAGCATCTCCTACAGCATGCAGCTTTCCTAAGTGGCAGGAGCCGTACAGCAGACTGACAAGAGCCTCAATGATTTAGCTGCTGCATGAGAGCTGCCACTAAGATCAGCGAAGCCAGCCAGAAAGAGTGTTACTAGTTTCACCTTACTGCTGTTACTTGGAAAATCTGTGACTAGCACTAGAGGTATCAAAGTCATCCTCCAAATATCAGGCTGGCAATATTCTGGTAAAGCAGAACCAGAAAGAAAATGATGTTTCTTCTACATAAAAATTCAAACTCTGAGCAGCCTGTAGGGATCCTCCCTCCTTATCAGAAGAACTGCATCTCCACTATTTGCAGAGAGAATTTTATTACAACCTATTCACATGAGAAGCCAGTTTTTGGCAGACAGAGCAGTGCTTTGACTTCCAAGCATTCAACTGGAGATCCTATTAATGAAACACTTTTAACCCACATTGTTCAGGTAGGGAGCGATTTGCTAACGTGTCTCACAAAGTCTGAGCACCACATTGGTGTTGGGCCCATCCTCTCTGACACAACTTGACACTTCAGTCATATGTTAAGCTCTGAAGCATCTGTTCCATAATAAACTGCTATACACTTGCCAAGAACCTAAGCACTGCCTTTTGGATGAGTATTGCTAAGTTGCAAGACATAATTTAATACTCATCTGACATTGATGGTGACCCAACATTTAATGGAGCTTAATGCTCTTCTGATGCCACTGATTAAATTATTGCTCAGTAGTCCAGTTTCATAATCTACAATTTGCAAGGAAGCAAGACAGATATACAGGCACCGGCTCCTCTCACATCAGTGAATCAGTTCACTGGCAGGGAAAGGTTCCCTAATTGAAGTTATAGGTAAGTACGCTACAGTGCATCACTCCTCAATACAGAGGTTTGTTCAGATGCTTTAAGCCAATTATATTATTATGAAAAAGCAAAGTATGAATTATTCCCAAGCGCAAGGGGAAAATATGGGTAAAAGCCTTGACCCAGCATGTGCAATGACTTCATAACGTCCTGAGCACTGTCCAGGAAACTCAGTGCTCTGGCCAACAGGAGTTTCTATTCATTTTTCCCCCACTAGGTTGTTTAACAGTTTGGTCACTGCTTAGACGCAGCTGTGCAAACAATCTTTCAATGTTTGGCCTGATGCTATTGAACTCCATCCCAATATGCCTCTCCCCTCCTTTCTGCACGTAGGATGAGGAAGGCTAATTTGTACACAGAGGATTAGAGACTTTCACAGCCCAACTTAAATAATTAGATCCTAACATTTTTGAGTTTTGAAAGAATTTTACTAAGTAAATTAGCAAGTTTAAATTTATATCTAAGACATTTGGTAGCAACAGTACTTTCGAAATCATCTCAAGAAGGCCTATTCCCATCTTGAGGAAAAAAATGCCCCGTGAATGCCCAAACGTTTTAAAACAATTAAAAGTAATTAAACAAAAGCAATGAGAAAGTAATGTTTTAAAAATGCCTTGGATGAGAACAACTAGAAGACGTTTCTGAGGGTATAGACGTAAAAAACAACAACTGCTTTTTTTAGCTTCCCAGAAAGTAAACCTGTCATCCCAGATAAAGCAGAAGAACACTGTTGGTACACAAGTACTTTCGCAGGACTATTCATTACTACATTATTTTCACAGCTGTTGGCAACCCAAAACCATACCATCCTCAATAAAGTAACTAAGGACTAACTCCATGCAAATTGAATACGAGATGCTAGCACGAACGCAATATTAACACTGCAGAAATAAAAAAGTCAAAATCAGAAAATCCCCAGAGTAAGGTTTCCGAGGCATATGTACCTCAGTTACACTGTACTTCTCAAATATGGGCCTCATTTCTGAGAGCATCCACAATTTTAACTTCAAGCATGTGAATACTCCTACTGAAACTAGAGCAGATCACACTAGCGCTTTATGTAAGTGTGAGCTTGCGCGTCTTGTTAGGTGATGAAGCTTTAGTTCTAGTAGAAAGTTGTGGGGTTACTCATGTCCTTTCAGGTGTTAGCAGGCAGAGACTAAATAATTTAACTGATATTATGGAAGGTGCAAATGTCAGATCTAAGTATGGCTTTTACAGTCTCTCTCAGAAATTAATGTCCTTACCCTAGAATATTGTGAACATCTCAAAAGCATCACCATTTGGAGATATTAAAAAAAAAGCTTTCCCATTAAACACACATTATTAGCCAGCGTTAATATATAGAATATGTTCCAAAATTCATTCTAACACAGTTTTATACAACCATAAGGCCTATTGACTTCTTCCTTCATTTTTCGTTTTATCCAGAAATGCTTTAATACTGGTAAAATAACTCGATTCCCATTTTTTCTGAATTTGAACTTCAAGACCTTTCCATGTTATGTATTAGCAAAAAACCCCACAAATCAGCGTTTTGAACATGCGATAGCTGGTAATTAAATTTCAAGGAGTTAATCTCTGTGTACAACGTCAAAACCTAACACACCACCCACAGGAAGAAGCTCTCCAGCTCAAACGCTGTACTGAAATCTCAAGAGGCAGGGTCCCAGATGTCTCCTTGTGAGGTGCTTGTAACATCTTACGGTTTCTGAGACCTTAAGACACTTTGCCAAGGATAAACATATTTTTAGGATTCTACAAGCTGTGAAGTATATACAATCCTTCTTCCCTTTTTTAAAGAAATATTTTCTGTATTGTCAAGCCCACAAAAATATATTTAGTTCTAGTAATAACTGACCTTTTTTTGTTACCTTTTTTTGTTTGCATCTTACTCTTCAATTTCACCTTCCCCACTGCTTACCACCAAGGTTACACTTCAGCCAGGCCTGCAGAGACGTTGTTTTTTCCCTTGCTGTACAAAAGAATCTAACCTCCAGAGAGAACGAGAAGATTTTCTTCTGCAAACCCAGTCCTCATCACTCAGCATCCTCTAAATGCCAATAGGAAAATTTACCCCATTGGCACGCAGGAAAAACATAACAAGGTATTGTTTTTCTTGGTCAGGTTTTCACCGTTACTTCTGAAAGAAAACTTGACCATTCAGCATTTATATGAACAAAAAAAAAAAAAAAAAAAAAAANAAAAAAGTCTATTTTCCTGCATCTGGGTTCCTCCTAAGACGTTTGGCTGCAGCAGTCATCACCTGTGGCCAGTCTGTCTGTTCTCCACAGGTGGCTGAAGCAAGGAGAAAGAAGTGTGTCTCAGCCTGGTTCCAACTCATCAATGCAAGTGGGAACAACAGCCACAAAAGTCACCTCTCTCTCATCCCCAACTCCCACGTACAAACCCACCACTAATCCTCCCCCACCCGTGCCTTGCATGTACTTTGGTTCCCTCACTGCGTCCGTTCCAGCTGAGGAAGACTCTGGTGTCACCACGCCCCATCTCTACCCAAAACCCATCTGACCTCTGCTCAGAGCTTCCCCACACGGGCAGTTGGACGGCCAGCCGCCCACTCCCCGCAAGGCCAGGGGAGAAGCTGCAAGAAGCCACAGCCCCCATCTTCTCACTTTCACTCAGCGTTTCAGTTCGCGTCCTCCCCTCCCTGTGGGATGGGATGCCATGTGCTGCCTCGCCACGCACCGCCGGGACATCACCACGGGTACGGAGCTGCCTGCGTGCTCGTGATTAGCAAAGCTGACAGAAATCCTCACAGCATGAATTCATTGTGAAGACTTCTCCCACCACTGCTTGGGGCAGGTCTTGGCCATTTAGAAGAACAAAGGGAAGGATAGGGATTGATTAGCAAACTTTCACTGATATTTTCCATGGCATTCCCTTCAGAGTTCCCTGGAATATACTATTAAAAATGAGTGTTTGCTTGCAAACTTTCACACATTCTGTATTTTCAGAATACAAATAGTCACATGAAAATTATTTTGATTAAATGCCAATTTTGCACAGAGGAATAGATCTTGGTTTAAGAAAAAGGTCCTACAACTATGGACCCCTGAAGGAATCGGCTTTTTATTTTACTGTTATTTGGAACCTTTTGAGTATCAGGCTCAAAACATAATAAAAGACTGTGCTTCAGTATTTTGAGGATTTCTGAGGCTTATAAGTTTTCCTTTAATTTACAATTTAAAGTTAGTCAGAAGTCTATTCCAAATAGCTTTTTAAATAGCTAACTAGTACTAGGGAAGAAAAAAGCAATTCAATGAATGTGTCGCTGTTAGAGAACCAATGTTGTATCACGCTTAAAATATTTCATTAAATAGCAGACCTTTAGAAGATGAGGAATCATTACTTTCAATTGTGAGTAAAAGTATTCACCTTTGCACCAAACGCTAAAAATGCCCAAACATTTAGAGGCAGTAAAAGAGGATCTTCCAGGCTTCTGCATGACATTTAGAATTATTTTATTACTATTTGAAGATTTCAAGAGTTTAAAAACATTATTTCAGGGAGACGAAAATATAGTTTGCTTAGGCCAGTAATCTCAACGCTTGAAATTGCTGCATCCCAAGTAAAATCGTTAAAGTACAAATTTTTCACTTAATTACAATTTTTTTTTAAAAAAAAAGCATTGCACTAGTCACTACTGCTAACAAGAAAAGACGTGGTGATTAAACGTTTCATGTCCTTTAATAGCTAATCTGAAGCGCTAATGAGTGTTCAAAACATGACAAAAATGTCAATTCTTACAAAGCTTCTCGCTATGCTGTAGAGCGACGAATAAACTTGACTTTTGTTTTGCTTGAGTCAGAATCAGAACATCACGGACCTGGTAGCTTAAGCGCCGGCGACACAGAGTTACTCTTTATAGGACTTCCTCAGAGGACTTCCCAGGTGTTTCAGCTCACGCCTACCTACCGAGGAGGCTTTCTCATCTCCCTCTGCTCCACAGTCCACACTTTTGTACAAGGGCAGCCACCAATTTCAGAAACCTAACTCTAATTAAAAACACAATATTAAAACTCCCTTGCCTTCTACAGATTAACCAACCAGAAAGAGGTTTCTTTGTTAACTGTGAGAGTTACCGCACGCTTTCTTTGGACGCAGGCCCGTCTCACGTGCCAGGTAATTTCACCCCCGGTGAGCACATTATCAATCCATGAATGCTGCAGGGAGGCCCAGGGCTATGGTAAGAGATGCCTCCCCCTGCCCGCGGGCGGCTCCACACCAGCACTGCCCCGGCACGGCCGCAGAGCCGCCACCAGCAGTGACCCCGCTGCACATAACGCTGACTGTGCTTGCACATCAGGAGCTCGGCACCCACACCAGTAACTGCGTGACCGTGGGCCAAAGCAAGAGCCAGGGAAGATCTTCTTTTGGTCCCTCTACTAAAAGCATAACGCACCTCCACCTGCTCTTCCCTGTGATCTGCCTTGGCGTATGGTAAATGCCATAAGCATTTTTCATAATATGTTACCATTATGAAATGAAAAAAGAAAATGGTGCATAGTTTATTCAAGACACATTACATCAGTTACTTTGGTTTTCTACAATTTTTATGTTAGAACGGGTTGGCTTCTTTTCCTACAAGTCTTGATATTTTAATATCATCAATTCTCTTATGCAAACTCAAAACCAGAAAAGGGTTAGTCTCAAACTAAGGTGACGTAATCTCAAATTTTCCTTGAGAAAGTCCATAAATACTCTTCAAAGCATTCCTTTCAACACCATCACAAATACTGGTTCAAAGAGAAGCTAGAGTTTAACAAGAATGTCAACATTTACTGAGACTTTATTAATACTGAGTACTCTTCAGGACCTGTGCTGGTTCTGGCTGGGATAGAGTGAATTTTCTTCACAGTAGCTAGTATGGGGCTATGCTTTGGATTTGTGCTGAAAACAGTGCTGATAACACAGGGATGTTTTCGTTACCGCTGAGCAGTGCTCACACAGCGTCAAGGCCTTTTCTGCTTCTCACCCCACCCCACCAGCGAGAGGGCTGGGGGTGCACAAGGGACTGGGAGGGGACGCAGCTGGGACAGCTGACCCCAGCTGACCAAAGGGATATTGCATGCCATATGGCGTCATGCTCAGCTCATAAAGCTGGGGGAACAAGGAGGAAGGGGGGCACGTTCAGAGTGATGGCGTTTGTCTTCCCAAGTAACCATTACGCGTGATGGAGCCCTGCTTTCCTGGGGGTGGCTGAACACCTGCCTGTGATGGGAAGCAGTGAATGAACTCCTTGTTTTGCTTTGCTTGCACATGTGGATTTTGCTTTACCTATTAAACTGTCTTTACCTCAACGCACGAGTTTTCTCCCTTTTACTCTTCCGATTCTCTCCCCCATCCCACTGGCGGGGAGTGAGTGAGCGGCTGGGTGGTGCTTAGCTGCCGGCTGGGGTTAAACCATAACAGGACCCCAACTGATACTTTGAGCTCGTTTTAACACATGAACATACTATACAGACTCACCAAATGATCTATTAATATCATCTGTAGAGCACTTTTAAAAATCTTTAAAGTCCTATTATGACCTGACTCATAATTGGTAACTTACTGAGCAATACACACTGAAGCCCCTCCGGCCCTTGTAACAAATGGGATGCAGATCCAGCTCATATCCACAGCAACACCATGTATCAGTGCTTTGTCAAAGCACTGATATTTCTCATGCAGCTTCAAGGAGCTTCTGAAATAGATTTTGATGGTGTATTTGTTTATTTTTCATCAGCACAAATTTATTTTGTAGTGTCTCACTTATCATTGTACCTCATAAGCGCTGAGCAAGATCAAAGCAGACCTATAGTTTATAGCAGGCAGGAATTTTACACCGAAGGGTTTCCTATTGCTCAAAATAATTTAATCAGATAACCTATATGAAACAAAAAACTTACAGTACTCTTCTTTCTCTTTCTATTCATACATTGCCTCTCTCTTTTCACGTATGACGAACTAGGTTATACAGGGCCTACACTTTACAGAGCCTAAGACAACAGGCATCCATCCGGTTGGTTTCCGGCACCAAGCCTCTCCCAAAATACCGCATTATGAATTACAAACACTCTCTCCCCTCCTACATTCAGTCAGAATGATGGCAAACCAGATGGCAATTGTGATGGCTTCTACTACTCAGCCAGAAGTGTGCAGAATTATCATTTGGTTACCAGATCTCTCCCTCCAAATAACCGACGCAATAATTCACTTCACCTTTTCTGTCGTGCCATTCAGGCTGTAACGTCCTTGTTGAATGATTCTCTGCTTAGGGATGAAGAAAGGTGCCTACTCAAGCCCCTCTCCATCCCTTCCTTTTGGGGAGGTCAGGGTGGTTGGTCTTCATTTTTAAGACTCTTGTATTTGCAAAAAGAACCCAGCTTGTTTGGGCAACAGGCTCAGCAACAATATAGAAACCTCATTTGTGAAATTTTAAGCCACTAATAATGACTTTTGCCCTTTTCAGTGTGCTACAGAATCTGCACCAACATGACCACTGAAGAATTTGTCAAGGGACTGCTTGACAGCTGGGACAAAACTTAATGGGGTTGTTAATACTCAGTCCACCCCACAGCCTTTGGCACGAGAAAAAGATAGGAGGAAAAGCAGGGCATGCATGATTTGTTTAGAAGGTGGCTCCATCTCAACAGCCGGCTTCCCAGCTGGATGAAGTTCCTCAGACCTCCAGGTCTCAAATCAGGAGTGACAGGCAGCATGGCAGTCTTCAAGTCCCACCTGTGCACACTCAGATCCGTACGGAAGAAATCAAAGCGCTGCAAGGAGGAGACCCCTGGAAAAACATACAAAGCTTCAAATAATCTGAAGGGCATCAACCAACACTGAGTGCCTAGGAAAGTACAGACAATCCTGCCTGTTCACTTAAAAAAGGCATTTTTCCTGCCTGACAGCTTTTAAAAAGGTTGCTAGCAAAGGCATACTTTATTATAACGATGTCTTTATTTAAAACACATTCCCAAGCTTCATGTACCAAACTAAATGTCGCTCAGCTTAGTCTTGCCATAAAGCTGAGGCATCTACACACGCAGAACAAACTGTACCTTATGATGGTAAAAAAGACTGAAAATGTTTTCTGTGTTAATGATTAACAAATCTTTGTATTTTCCAATATATAAAATGCCTTAATGTCTTATTACTTCTAAGTTATACAAGTCCAAGACAGCAGTGTCCTACAAAACCAACATCAACAAGAAATGAATCTGTCAAAGAGCAAACAATTTCTGCCTACCAAACAGGATACATGGAGAGTAATATGGAGTGGTTTTAATTAGCTGGGCATATAAAGCTGTTACAAGACAAATTTCTTTCATTAAAAAAGCAGCCAGTCAGTTAGAAATGCTTCAGTGCACTTAAAGTAGAGATGACACAAGGCATTTAACCTTCTCCCTCCCCCTGTAATGAGGAGGAGCCAGAGGACTTGCGATGCAGTGGGTGATGGGCAGCCTCTTTACCTGCCACTGAAATACCGGGAACTCCCAAGTAATGTGAACAATACAGAGGGTCCAGCAGCACATGGGAAAAAAATCAGCAGTATAAAGAACCATTTTCTGCCATTTTGTTCAGACACCTGGGATAAGAGTTTCTTACAAAATGAAATGTAGGATTTTTAAGCCCTTCCATTATTGAGCACCTAAGTTTTGCGTGTTGCTCAAAAATGGTGCCTCTCGCAGTCCGATACCCACAGCAATATGCTGTTACTTTGCATAATGGCTACTTAGTTCCAGCACCAGATACTACAGGTTTTGGCTACTGGTAAGCATCCCTTTATTACTCAATATGGGGAAATTTCTACATTACTTGTTTGGTTTTGTTTTTCTTTTCTTTTACGAATCTTAGTGAAATATTTGCTCATTAGCAAAGGCAATTTCTCTTTCCCGGGATTACATCTCATACCACACGGCTCCTGAGCCAAGCACTTAATTTATACATGCAATTTCAAAAATGTTACAAATATAACTTAAAAAATGACAAAAGAATTTAACATAGAATCATAGAATCATTAGGTTGGAAAAGACCTCTAAGATCATCAAGTCCAACCATCAACTAACACCACCATGACTCCTAAACTAGCCCCTGGAGTGCCACGTCTACACCTTTTTTGAACGCCTCCAGGGTAGATGACTCCACCACCTCTCTGGGCAGCCTGTTCCAATGCCTAACCACTCTTTCAGTAAAGAAATTCTTCCTAATGTCCAATCTAAACCTCCCCTGACGCAACTTGAAGCCATTTCCTCTCGTCCTATCGCTAGTTTCTTGGGAGAAGAGTCCAGCACCCGCTTCCCTACAACCTCCCTTCAGGTAGTTGTAGAGAGCGATAAGGTCTCCCCTCAGCCTCCTCTTCTCCAGGCTAAACAGCCCCAGTTCTCTCAGCCGCTCCTCATAAGACTTGTTTTC